>JALIRH010000002.1:75452410-75677242 GCA_023055505.1 Callipepla californica brunnescens | reverse complement strand
AAATCAGAAAATGGTCCAAAGCGTTGCTTTTTATTGAGACTTAATAGCACGCTTGTCCTTTTTATTAGCCTTGTGATGCAGGACTTGGTTTTGTTCCGCTGCCAAGATATTTCATTTGATCTCCTTCACCCTTCCTTCAGCTGTCTATTATATGGGAGTAGTACTTGGAGATCTTTGTTGGATGAAAAATGCTGTGTGAGGAGGTAGGTGTTATTAATTAGGATGATCTTATTTTAACTTTTAGCTTTCACCAGAAGAAAAATGTCTGGATTGAAACGACATCCACAAACAGCAGGTAATGGATATTTCCCTGTGGCTTCATAGTTCAGCTGTGTAACAGAGGATGTCCGGCCCCAGTAGCAGGAGAGTTGTGGTTCATGTTTCCCTCGGAAGGAGTCTCATTTTTAAGAGTGTTGCAGCATACCCATGCCTATCTGTGGATTACAGCTCATGCCCTTGACAGGTGGTCAAGGACAAAACAGTGTCCTTCCTGCAGAGATCTCAGCCCACCTCTGGACATGTCACCCATTGCCGACCAGATCCCTGTTCTGCTGTGCATCCAACGTTCCTTCTGTTTCCCTCTTTCTCTTTCCTTTAGGTGTGCTCTTTTCACCCAAACCAGAGATCTGGCACATCAATACTTAACAGCTTAGGAGGAGAAGAAAACATCAATATTTCACTGAGCACACAAAGTTGCACAATTCCCTCTTTTCCATTTTAATGCTAGCTGTAGTTCGTTGGGGTTTTTCCATAAGCTGTGTGATTCCAGCTCCTCTTTGAACACCACCTGTGTGAATAGCTTGTTTTCCTCCACTTCTGGCACTAAAAAGCAGCCATAGGAGCCTGTTCAAGGTCACCAGTCGGGCAGTCCCGAGATGGCTGACTTTCTAGGAAAAGTCACAGCAGGAATAAATGAAAGCCAGCCCACACAACAGACATCGCTGGTCTTTAGCGTATGCTCCAATTCATGCTTGTGCTAAACATATTGCCATTAGCAACTCTAATAACAGACAAATGCAAAGAAAAGTGATCTGGGCACTGAGTCATTGAGCTGTACATAGAAATGATGACCCCTTTACAGTCCAGCTCCGTGGGTCACAGCCAACTCTTGACAGTCCAGCACTTGTCCCTCTTGCATCAGCCCACGGTCTGAGGTTTCTGCTCTTGCTCTTTGTATGAGCTAGATCATGCAAATGTAGGTACCAGAGGGAAGTCAGGCAGGTTTCCACATGAGTGCAGATGTGAGATGGAGCAGCAATTAGCTCAAAATTTACTGTGCCAGCCTGTCACTTCTGAGTCACCCCCCACTGCTCAGTAACTGGAAGCCTTGCACTCCAGAAGAAGGCAAGAACATTTTGCTTGCACTCGTATTCATCAAGAAGTTCAGTGAAGTGCTGAATCTGTGAAGTCATATGCATTCAGCGGTGAAGACTTTCTCTTGTGTGAACACTTTGGTGTCTAGTAGAATCGTGGAGTCATAGAATCACAGAATATCCTGAGTTGGAAGGATCAGTAAGGATCACTGAGTCCAGCTCCCAGCTCCACACAGTACCACCCAATATTCAAACTCTATGTCCGAGAGCACTGTTCAAACATTCCTTTAACTCCAGCACTTGGGGCCATGCCCATTGTCCTGGGCAGTCTGTTCCAGTGCCCAACCACCCTCTGGTGAAGAACCTTTTCTTGATATCTAACCTGACCTTCCCCTGACACAGCCCCATACCATTCCCTCCGCCCTGTTGCAGAGCTCAGCGCTGCCCTTCCACTCCCTGTGAGAGCTGCAGCCACCATCAATCCTCCCCTCAGCTCCTCTGCTCTGCGCTGAGCAAACCAGAGGACCGCAGTCACTTTTGCCCTCCAGACCATCTTTGTAGCTCTTACACAGTTGGGTTTCACAGTGGATGAATTCTCAGAGTCTTTCTCCTCTGCCTACATCCACACTGCTTGTAGGCACCTCAAAACTTTGAGACTTCCTTCTCCTGTCAAGGTTGGCCAAAATCAGCTCAGAGGCTCAAAAATTATTTGGGAGGGACTGACTGGCACTTGCACAAACAGTGTTATCTCATAAGCTTCCTCTCCTTGGGAAACTAGGCTACCAACCTTGCAAAAGGGGCTGGAAAATGCCATCCTGCTAGCAATGAGGACCTAAACACTGGGAGGAGAGAGGAAAGGTGGGAGAGGAAAGTGAAACTGGATTGAAAGAATAAATCACCCGCCTTATGGATTTCACCTCTGCTACACTCAAAGCACCAGACGAGCGCATTGGAGAAAATGTTCTCCAGGAGATGGCAAGATCTTATGTGGAAAATGGCAGAGGAGACAAATCACTTCACCACCAGGCATCCTAAATACACGTTCACACTGTCACAGCTGTCCCTGAGTGATACCCACTTCTGACTAGGGGAAGATACATCACAACCAGTCTGCACAATCATGTGTTTGCTGTCTGATTGAGGTGGGTGCTATCCCAAAAAAGAATGGTCCTCTCACAGCTCCCTCCTTCAGATCCAAGTTTTCAACAGTGTTGCTGTAGGATTTACTACTCCATGTACCACGTCTGCATTTCAGAAAAGCTGTTTGCTTGTCTTAATAGCTGCACATGTGTGCATGGTTTTACTGAGCATTTATAAATACTTATCCTCTGTTCACTAAAAACTTTCCTGTCCATGTATCTTTCAGAATAAAATCCTTGAAGTGAGCTTTAAAGATTCTAGCACTACTTCTTCACAAATTAGAGATCTGCCATCCTGTTTTTATTTGATATCACACAACGTTTGAGGCAGTCAAAATTATTGTAGTTTATTTAATTTCAGTAATTATAATGTCATTAATTCTTATTTTGCACCTGATGCAATTACTGGCACTTCAGCTTTGGAGCTCTGCTGTATTCTTCCCAGATTTAGGTATTCCTTACTTCTTAATTTTCCCCACCTGCGGTAGATTATACACTCAGTGAAATTAGGAAACAGTAGCCCAGACCTTCCCACCAACTGTTCTATGCTGAAAGCACTGACTAGACTGAAACTCCAGGTGTACCCAGAGTGCAGGATACGCTCAAAACCTGACTCCCTACAACTATGTTATTTTATGAGGCATAGAAGAAGGGTATGTTACCCAAACAGTTCAGAATGCTGAACTGCTTCGAACTTGCCTGTTGCTAAAGGCTTTCCATTTGCAGTTTTTGCTTGTAGCCTTTTACTATGTGCACTGGGGCTGCTGTGGCAGCACCTTGTTAAGGTATCTCAATGCATCTCAAGGTATCTCAGTCCTCACCTCCTTGAAATCTGTTGTCACATTCCCTGATTAAGGAACTGCTGTCTGTGTCTTCTGTCCTCTTCTACCTTCTCATTGCCATACTTCCTGCCTATAACTTGTAGCTCTGCACTTAGGTTCCCCAACAGCATCCACTAGGAGCCTCCTAGACTGATGACTTCATATTAAGAGAAACAGACAGAGAATAAGTAAATAGTAGTCATTCTAACATATGATGACTACTGCCCAATTACAGATGTGTACAAGGCTTAACAGCCTATGAGCGTCCAACACTTGTGCCTAAAGAAGCATAAACTAGGCCGTGTCAGTGTTAATACCAAAGACCTCTGAAAGGCACCTTGTGCAGGCTTTAATAAAGGATATTGTACAAAGGGAAAACAGTTGGGAGTGGTTGCTGACATGACTGTGATCCCCTGCTGCACTGGAGCAGACACCCAGGAGAGGATGCTCACCCGAGTATATCAACCAAGTTTCCTCCATGGCTGACTGCTGACTTCACTTTGGAGTGTCTTTCATTATTTTAGCCTGAAAACTGTTCCCAACTGTCTTAAATTAAACAAACATAAAATTTAATGTGATCTGAAGGGAATGGTTACCCCCTAGATAATTTCCCTGCTTTCCTCTGCCAACAGCACTATGTGGTGTAGAACCCCATCCTATGACAGAGCCATGGCTGCATCCAGGCTGGGGCGTCCTTGTGGAAATGAGCACTGACCTCGCTTAGGCTTGTTCTTTCAGATCTTCTGCAAGAACAAGCCTACTGTCTGGGTGAGTGAGTCCAGCGCTTGATACAAGTGTATCTAGGCTATAAAGCATAACAGTGCTGCCCTAGATGGGTTGTCAATGGTGGGATACTGTGACAGTGGGTAGATATTACACAAAATGCTGTTGGATGGCTTTGGATAAACCCTATGTTCCAGGTATTTAGGGGAAAAGACCAAGCGGTCTGAAGAGACAAAACTAAGACAATAAAAGAACTCTTTCACTGAAATGTTTGGGAATCTCAAACTTAACAACAAGGTGAGTAAGATATAATAGGATTTACAGCCTAAAACAAGCATTTCTGGACCACAAATATTCACCTCCTTGCAACAAAACACCTATAGCCTCTCTTCACAGACAGGATCCCTGCATCAGGCTTCCAGGTGGCTATCTGAAATATGGCTCATACTATAGGTAATTCTATACCTTCTCAGTCCCTCTCACTGCTCCACTTTCTTTACAGTCAGAGATATCTTTCTCCTAAGCCTAGCCACAGTTTCCACCTTTAGATATCACTACAAATAGGTTGGCTGAACATTTCTCAAGGGTGACATAGACAAGTCACTGGTACTGCAACCTCTTGTGGGACTTTCCATACCTCTTTCATGTAATCCCGGAGAAGCTACAGGAAACAATTTTTTCTTTTAGAATATTTACTCTTGACAGAACATCTGCTTTTCAGTTAATAGACAATATTATCTAGTTATCAATCATTACACAAATGCTTGCTGGCCTGTATAAAATGAGTAGGAGTCAGCTGTTCCTCTGAAATTTTACTAGGGGAAGACTTCCAAATAAATGTACAAGGTTTCTCTTGCACTGTAAAGTCAGTGAACGTTACTTTGGGATTAGGTAGAGGGATGAATTCTCAAGGTATGTGCTGCAATGGACTTCTGCACAGATATTCCTAAGTATGTAACACAATCAGCACTGAAATACTAGCACTGTCATTTAGACATGCCATCGTTGTGTTTCTGAGTTAACTCAATCTTAGACACAGCAGAGTGGGGTGTTATAAGGAAGCCAGTGGCTGGTCTTGCTGATATCCAGTCTGTCTAAACAACTCAGAAACATGAGGGAGGACCATTCTCCTCTTGTTGTGCCAGAGACCCTCTGCAGACTTCCAGGTAGGAGAATGTGGGAGCTGAAGTGCTCAGAGATGTGCAACACAAGTACCACCTCCAGAGACATTTCAGTAGCTGGCTGTGGCTGGCTTATGGCAGCATATGGGATAGCAGAGATGCCCATCCCACTGGGCAGTCTGACCTGTGCCAAAACTGACTGGGAGACCGTGCTTCACTGATGAGCATTGAGAGTTGCCTGTGTTACTCAATGTTAGCAAATACTCCAATGTGCCAAGGGGGCTAGCAGAAAAAGGCTGCTAAGGTATTAAAGAATCATAGAACCATTAAATTTGGAAAAGACCTAAGATCATTTAGTCTGACCATCAATCACATGTTATATACCAGTCATACCAACACAGCTTCCCTCAGGATGGCAATGGGTTCCTGTTCCTTTCTTGCCCAGTGACATCCAAATAGCAGCTATAAGGACAGAGAAACAGCTGTAATCCATGTGGATGGTGGTTGGTCTCTCTTGGCTCCTGGCTGGGGAAGAAGAAAAGTCCTCTATGTTGGATCCAACATGCCTTGCCTGATTATCATTTCTCCCCTCCTTCTGCAGTCCAACTTTCCCTAGCAGCTTTACAGACCTCAGCAACTGTAACTGTGCTCCACTGAAACCTCCAAATGTCACAGACAATACAAACTCCTGTTTGCATTCAGAAAGCCCAAGATTTAGGATGAAACACTGTCAAGAGGAAGATGCTTACCTTGACTATTTTCATTCAGTATACAGGAAAGCTGCCTGGCAACATGGAGAGATTTGCCACAGTTTTCTGTACGAACAGCTCCTGGCTTTAGCATGTGGACATGTGGACTCAGATCCTTTCTTGGAAGAGCTGGGGTCAAAACTGGCATGCACACATTCTGTTTGAAAAGTTCTAGGGCCTGTGGAGCCCTGAGATGGAGCTTTAAATGTATACTTACAGGTCAGCAACTTTGGCAACTCATTTTAGATCTGCTCCTCTGACACATTCCTAAAATGAGCTTAGTCTCTGGATACACCTGCTAAGGAGCGGAGTGGAAAACAAAATCCTTTACGATCACAAAAGTAGAGCTCCAAATCACATTATATCTTTGGAGAAGTATAACTGGTAGACAAATTTAGAGCAAAAGAATACACTGCAGCTGGGGATATTGACCATGTGGAAGCTGCCCAAGGAATATACAGAATGTATTATCCATGTGTTCTTTTTTTTTCCAGGTCAGTGAAACTCCAAATATAAAATGCAACCATCAAGAGGTTTCCATGGGCCTGTGGCACTGGTGTCCCTCTGGACTTGATTTTCAAAGATACCCAATCCACTCCATTCCCATTGTTACCACATGGAACTGAAGTCACTACTTGCAAGTTGTGGCACAGGCTGGACTATAGACTTCAGGACAGAAGTGAAATATATTATTCTTAGCCTGTTGTGCAGATATGGGTCAGCTGTAGCTTTTAGCCCCATCTCAGCTGCCTCAGGGTTGGAATGAAGAGAAGATTACTTTTGAAAGAAAAAGATATGTAATGATTATGTAGAAGAGAAAACTGTGCAAACAGTATTATGCCATTTGGGATGGTTTTCACGTTGTATCCCACTGCCTTAACCCATCTTGAATGAAGTCTTGGTGATACACACTTGAAGCTGGTATTTTTTCACAGACTACTATCTTAGCCAAACTCCCTTAAGTAATATTTTTTCATCTGCAGAAAAATTCTGGCATAGTGCCCTAGCAGGTAGAGGGTCTTGTTCTGAACCTGCCCCAAAATCAGACAATGGGGCAAAGCCAGATACTGCAAGGCCTCAAGCAAGCTTCAGATGCCAGGCTGCAAATTATTTCAAAATACGTTTATCCTTTTGTTCCCCATGCACCTGCACCCTCCATACATTTCAACTGTGCAGCACTAGCCCCTCTCTGCAGTGCCCTCCTCTGTCCCTCCCAGGCACTCAGGTCTTTGGGACAGGCTGAGCACAGGTGCGAGCTGCGGAGGAGCACTGTATGTGCTGCACCTTGAGAATGGCTCTCACACCACTACTTTCTGGCAGCTGCAGGGGAGATCCAGAGCAAACCCCACGGGTGGCCTAAAAATATGAACAGAACCTACAGTCACTTGAATAGTGCTGAGAGTAGGGTGTTTCTCCATTCCTCCTTACAAATTAAAGACCAGAGACCTCATTCCCTCATGTTTTCCTTAATAAGATATAGTCATTATTTTTCAAAGGGTTTTGCCATTGGTTAAGAGAATGAAAAATAGAGAGGAAAATCAAATCCTGAGCTTTTCTGTTCTCTTTTCTCCAGGGCTACTATGCTGAAGGACATCTGGGGAATGCCTGGTGCATGACTGCACAAAGTGGGCAAGCATGAGTCCAAAGAAGTGAACTTCTTTGCTGGTCAAGTGTGAGGTGATGAAATGATAGATCCTCCCAGATGGCTTGTCAAGTATCACTACTGAGCAGTGACAATTGCAGAATAAATACAGCACCACTCGATAAAATTTGCCGAACTTAAAGATACAAAGAGAGCATCTGCAACCCACTACATGTTGAGCAGGGATACTATTACCGGTCACAGTCTCCTATGGACAAGTCTTGTCTAGCCCTGAGCTTTCATTTGCAGCTGGAACATTTTGTCAAATGCCTTTTAATTTGCTTGACTGCTCACCAGGCAAAAACACCAGCCATTATTCTCAGCCAGCCTTTGGCAATGCTGGTGGTTCAGCTAATATTAACGGTTTAAGGCAATGGCTGCAAACCATGGTACAGATTTCAACATGTACAGCATTGATTGAGATCATCCACAGGAGCTTGCCTGAAGTGCTCTCCTGCTGTCAGCAAAGGCAGATAGAGCTTCATGGAGAGGTTTCGGCAAGTAAGGCTGATTCACCTACGTCACATCTCCATGTCAAGTTGTTTCTGATCATCCATTCCAGATTAACACCCCGTGTGGATGGTGCTATTGCAAAATCAGAGTGCATTGTTCCTGCTTAACTTGACCCTTGAGCTGCTCTTAAGAAACAGCAATGGCACTTTATATTTGTGCCTACCTTAATCAGTGAGAACTTTCAAGTGCAGGCAAGCCCTGGTGTCCATGATTCATTATCCTAGAGGAGTGAGAGCAATGCAGTGAGCAAGCTGAGCAGTCCTAAGGGAGAATCTTCTATCCAGCCATCTCATGGAGGGAATATGAAATTAATTTTACTTTGGAGGCTTTTGGGAAAGAGAAGCAGCAGGTGTTTTTTTTTTTTTTTCTCTCTCTTTATCAATTAAAAAACAGAGGCAGGAAACTAAAGAAAACCAAACATGTTTTGGTGAGATACGCTGTTTGTTTTGGGCACTCAAAATGAATTCAAAAAACACCTTTACACAGTCTTGAACAAGTTGTTTCCTACAGATGTTGCTAACCACACAGTGCTTCCTGTTTTGGTGGCACTTAAGTCTATGACATCTTGCAGTGGTTACTCCCTCTGTGCCTTGTTTTGTTCACAAAAGGAGCTGTGAGCCCTCATGAGCACCCAGAAGAACTGTTAGCCCCTCTTGCATCTTGGAACCTTGTGAATGTCCATTTTATGGCTGGACTGGTTTTTGAGAGCTGACTCACATACAGACTTTCTTCTAATCTATGTAGGACTCTCCATGGAAGAAGCCATGCTTCTAGATGGCTTGTGTTCTTGTGTCCTTTCTAGATGGCTCATGTCTTTGCGTCCTTCCATTGATGTAGTAGGGGGCTCTTCCCACTACCAAAACACGGTCTCGTAGTGTAGCAGTTTTCTTCTCTGGATGTCACTGTACTGCTTAGGTAGCCTATAACCTTGAATGGACAACTCTAGTCCCCATGCTCAGTGTCCTAGCTTGTTTGTCACAGCTCATTTGTTAGTCCACTAAAAATCAGCCAACCAGGCTGCAAGGTGAATCTGGAAGGCATGGGAATAGAAAGGTTCTTGATCTGCGCTCGTCACATTCCAAACGTTGGTCTGTGAGAGGACTGGCCAGAAGAGTTCAGGAGAAAACCATAGGCTCAGAAGGTCAAGCTGTAGAAAATGAATTGACAGTGTCTATTTTTCCTGGTTGTGAATTACCCAAGAGTGCACTTGCTGTTTGCAAATTGTTGTTCAGCCAGTTCTAACTACAGTTTGTGCTTCTTGGCTTTGCAGTTTTTGAGCCTAGAAAGAAGAAACAGTGCAGCGAGAATAAGAAAGCACCATGACCACAAACACCATAATATGCTCTAGTGTGGCAAAAAGCACAGCAAAGGTCAATCACGTTTTGTTGTTCATGTTTTGTTTTGTGGTTTTAAATTAGCCAGCTTGTCAGGTGCAATGTCACTACTTTGATTTATGGCACAGAACTGTCTACCAAAGTGTTATTCAGCACAAGCAATGAGCTGGACACGAGTACATTAAGGTGGGATTGTATCTGGTCTGGTTCCACATGGACTTTTCTCACAGATGAATCCATATCTCCATTTCATAGGTACTCTTCCATGGGACATGCAATCTTCTACCTTCTCCAAGATGTTTTCCCTCATGCACTGGCACACATACTACAGTAACATAGGGTAGACTTCTAGGTCATCTACTGCCACCAGCTTTTGGTTGCCAGGTTAATATCAACAGTTAACGGAAGGCACTGCAAATTGGAAATGTTTCCCTAGCAGAAGCAGTGAGGTGATTTGTGATGTCAGAAACAACACACTAATCTTTTTAGTAAGATATCCTGGATCCAGATATGACGTCTTTAATCTAACAGATGTCAGCTATTAGACACATGTTAAAATTTAGTTCAGCTGTGCTAGCTAGTTGGCATGAAGCAAAATTAATTCTTGTTATTTAATAGTATGATGATGAAATATGAGTTACCCCACACTCAACTCTGTCCTAGATAGTAACACATGAATTTTTAATAGGGTACACTTTCCTTATATTCAAAATCAGTCATGAGAGAGATAAATGAGGCTAATAATAAACAAACCTTGCAAAGACCTCTGGGATCTCTTAGAAATGAGGTTCAGATGGCTGCACAGTGATGGAGATTCCCCATTGCTCACATAGATGAACGACTGCCAAGTGTTAGCAGTCACATAGCGGCCACTCCCAGAGGGCACTTCTCCACAATGGCAAAACAACCTCAGCTGACGGAAAGGTATGTCACATCCAGGTTAGGAAGTCCCAGAGCTTCTCATTGCTTCATATTAATATGTTCTTTTGTGAGAAAAATTACTCAACACATGCATGATGTTTATATTCTCTCTTTCCACGATACTGTAATAGGCGGTCGCAGAAAATAGGCTACTGCAGCTATTAGCCAGATCAGTCACTGCTGCAGAGACTACCAGATGAAATAATGGAGGATGAATAGCAGTCACTTCATTTTTAAAGTAATTAGTGATGGAGAAGATTTATGGTCACTGCGTTTACAGACTATTTGATTTCTTGTACAAATAGTCCTATGATAGAAACAAATAAGATCCATTAAAAATGATAGAATGCAAAGAGATCTCCTTCCACAACAGAGTCCTGCAGTGTAGCATCCCTCCATCTCAAGCCAGTGGCTCTGGTCCCTGTAGGCTCTGTCTTGGCTAGATATAATGGATAGAAACAGGGGGCAGAGGTCCCCTCCCATGGCATTTTACATGTTCCTTCCTACCAGTCCCTAGGGCTAAGATGAAGGGAGCATCACAGAAAGCTCATTCAGCAGCTGGTGTATGCTTTAGAGGAAAAAATGATGCTTTGGGGTCAGGCATTTTGCAGTCTAGGATTTAAAAATGTGAAAGGGTTATTGAGAGAAGTTCACAGCCACATATTGTATACTGTGTGGAGAAGCCATCACAGGATTATTGATGAGTCTAGGTCATTAACCAAAGGTGACATGTATTTTGGTGAATGATTGCCAACTGAGATGACCATCTGTGTCAAATCAAATCAAACCAGCTATCAGTACACTTGTCAAGTAATAAAAAATAAAGGAAGAAAGGCTTTATTTTCTGAATTGCCTGTCCAGTTCTACAGCCTTGAAAATCACCAATTAGACAGTGTGCAAGCACTTAGTTTGCAGCACTTGGGCCCTCTCTATGAGGTTAGGAGAGCTATTAGTGTGCTAAAACTTCAGAATAAAGTGAAAATGTCTTTGTTGGCAGTATGCTTGACACTTGGAGGGCTCAAACTGCTTATGGTTACTTTTAATATCTACGTCAAGTTGCTGTGTTAACACAGTTGACTGGTTTAACTTTGTTGAAAATGGCTACTGCAAACAATGAAAATTGTTTTCTTCCAAATTTTCTAATGGCAAAATTGTACTGCCCTCAATGCAATGTATATATAACCCATTTAGAACATAACAAAACAGAACGAGCTAACCAGTCTTTCAGCAAATCAAAAGTCTGTTTGAAGGAGGACATGGCTTTGTTCTTCATACAATATTATTCTTAAAATATTCTTCATGGAATAACACATCTCACTACTTATTATTTTACTGAAGTTATTTCTGTCAACTGTATTTGAAAATATCTTTTTCTGTGAGGAATAAAACTGGAGCATGAGGTATAATTTCCTATGCCAGCCCAGTCCCTAGAGTCTTATGATGTTTATTGCTTTGGATAAGCAGAGGTGCTACAGCTAGGAAAAGCTGCACATTTTTCCATCTAAAAGACAGGCCATCCCCTACTGCCTCTTGGCCCAAGGAGCCATGTGTGGTGCTCTCTTTTGTCTCATGCAGCGAGGACTCCCATCCTACTTCAGTTGGCTGAAATCATCACCTTTTCCTATAATGCTAGAATTAGTTTAATGAGTTTGCATACATCAGCCAGACTTCCTTCAGTGGCATTTAAACTAATGTAATTTATCTCACAGTTGTTGCAGACTATGCATAGGATCAACTCCTGTTGCTCACCTTATGCTTGGTAATAGGCTTGAAGCTGGTGCCACAGGATGCTATGTCTGAGCCCTTAAGCCCTGGGGAAGCAGCCCCAGCTACTATGCTGAATCAGCTTTGCTGTTCGCTTTGTCCATAATCAACTTGCCAAGGGTGATCAGCTTGGAAAAAAATAAAATAAAATAATAAAATAAAACAAAAAAAAACCCAAACAAAATAATAATGAAAACAGTAATAATAAAAAGAAGCCAAAACCTTAGGTATCCCTGTGGATATAATTCTATCGAAGTTTAAATCCTGCAACTTGTGATTATCTTCTTTTTAGACTTCCTCTCTATTTTTTAGAATCACTTTTTCTCAGTCCAGATATCCTACTTCATCCTACCTAGTAGTATTCACTTCATTTTGATCTGCTTCATCAGTATATCCAACCAAAGGAGAAGATGTATGTGACAACCCTGAGGAATGCACGCCTTCACAGGATTCATGCGTGTTTACTGATGCCTCCAGTAGGAGTTCAGCCTGAAGTTTTAAAAGTGTACCAACAAGGTATAAATGGAAACTCTGCTAAACTAGGTCATGCAGAAATCCTGGTGTCCTCACTCCTGTCCTCAGTGAGTATATTTATTAGCCATCTTTGACTATCCTAACCTTCCAGGTCTATCATTTTGATGGCCTGTGTGGGGAACTGACATCCTGGTTACACAAACCCCATCATAGGAGACTTCATTGGGGTTGCAACATCCTACAACAAGGTGAATCGTGGTTAATAACCAGCTTCCTTCACTCATAAATACTCACTTTGGGGTAGAATTTTTTCACATTTGATGTAGACAAATGCATAGTTTGGAAAGTACAGACAAAGTTCCCGCAAATATCCAATGGCAGTGTTCATTTTATGCCAGTTCTGAGGATGAAAGCCTCCTTTTTGTAGAGATGTAGTACAACGGCAGTATACCTCAACCAAAAAGCATTCATGGAGCATGAGAAGGTTGAGATTTATTCTCTACAAATACTCAGAAACATACATTTGGGAAAGCTCAACAAAATGCATTTTCAGATAGCATATACAGGTATTTGCTGAAACTGAATTTTGAATTGACCAGAGAACACAAACGTTGCATTCAAGTAGTGATGGTCCATGCAGTTTGAAGAACAAATATACTTAAGTTATTGCAAAGTAATTAGCAGAAAAATACTCCCAAGCTTGATGGGAGAAATTCATTTTCAATAAATCAAATGCACAATAAACAGTTTGTTAAAGATTTGTCTGCACTATCTCACCACTAAGTATTTCTTTTTAGGGAGTCAGAGAAGAGGAGAAGGGGAATAATTCTCTCTGCAGTTACAGCAAGAAAACTTTGAATGGTGATGTACTGAAAAACTTTAGATGTTTCTTTATGGTAAAAAAAAATCAGCCTCACCTTTTCCTGCTGCTCTTACATAATTTAAAACTCACTTGCTTTTAAAAGCTCAAGCCTGTCATGTAGCTAATCCTCACTGAGAGCTAGCATAGATGACATGTTTGAAAATAATTGGGTTTAGGAATAAGAACATTATGAGTGCTGGAATTCCATGTCTTCTTTTACTGGAATCTAACTCATGCAAGTAGACTCAGTAAAATACTTCTCAGAACCTTTGAGTTGACTGAAAATGAGCTCTTTTCTTGCTGTTGGCTGTTATTACCTACCACCATCCAAAAGTTCTGTTGTCTTAGTAGCACAACACCACTGACAAAAACCTCTTTTGACTTCCAATTCTTCAATTCACCTCAGTATTACCACATTGAAACATCTTCCTATGTTATGGGAACCATAAGACTGAAAACACATGAACTCATATGTTGTGGAAAGGTTAGAAAAGTGATATGTCAAAATATACATTTTAATTATATGGTGATAAATGATGTTTTAAAAAATGTGTTGTCTAAATACAACATTATTCAGTATTTATTTGAAGGAAATTAAAATATGCATTAAAATACGACAAAAATCCCATCAAATGGAGGTTTAGTTAATTTTGTCCTGCATGTTTCTAATGTACTCTCACCTTAATACCTGAGCAGAGCTTAAACAATGACACATTTATTTCCACAGGATTGCCGTAGAGAAGTGGTTGAGGCAGTAAATTCTTGCCTGTGAATTAAGTCAAGATGAGATATTTACAACCTCAGCGTTCAAGCATTGTGTTGAAATTATTATTCCCATCTTAGAAACACAGGACTGTATGGGATGTCTGATCATTCAGTCCAGGATCCTACACTTGCAAGCAGTGACCTTGTAGGCTGCCTTTCATCAGTTGCTCAAGCTTCCTCTTAAAGCCAATTAGCTTATTTTGACCTCATGGTACCTTACAAAAACCTATGTGAGGACCTCTTTGCTTTGGCAGTAAGAAGTGCTTCTCTTTTCCAGTCCAAGTTGACACACAGGCAATTTAGAGCCATTTGCTACTATGTAAAGCTGCAGTGCATTTTTAGGAAACGCTTTTTTCCTATTTGACGTACTTGCAGGTAGTAATTCTAGGTTTAGTCAGCTTTTCTGTTATTAGGCCAAACAGACAAGTAGTCCACTTCTCTGTGTCCCCTGGTGTCTTTGCCCTATTCCTGATCTAGTTGAAGTTTGGTTCTCGTAAAATGGAGGTATCAGGTCTGGATTTGTGAGCCCATATTCCAAAAATTACATGAAGTTCAGGCTGAGTTACAAAGACCTAAAATCAGAAATTCAGAGTGGGACACCACTAGTTCAAGACCAAGAACAGAGCCTGAGCCTCAGCTTGTGGTGAGACAGGGCTACTAATCAGAGATTTGCAGAGACATCCAGTAACTCAAGGACCCAAAATCTGACCCCAGCTGAAGGGAAAGGATGAAATTTCCACTCATTCCCTCACACTGTTGACACTGCTGAATAAAGTCAATGTGGGACGAGGGAGCTGCTGCAGCTTGAAGGCTTTTTCCATTCTCTGCATAGATTTCCTGACACAAAAGACAGACAGGATGAAATTCTGTATGGCACAGGAGATGAAAAATACCAGTTGGAGAGGAAAAAAAGCATTTCTAGATGTTATGACCCTCTGGCCAGTCTTCCATCTATTTAGAGTCATCCACGCCTTGAGTCAGTTCTCCAAGTAAGTAAATACTTTATCGTCCTCCAATGTGCTTCTTTGCCTTTCCACACTACTTTTGTAATGTTGTCGGGAAAGCAATGAAACTTTGGGGATGTTGGGAAAGCAGGGTAACACAGTCACAGATGCATCTGCTGCTTCTATCTGTGTGAGGCCCCAGAAGCTTTTACAGCTGAGACAATTATCACAAGTTTGGCTGCTGCCAAAGCTTCTCTTTATATCATTTTCAATATTTCAAATGAGAAGCGCATCCATGATATAGGTAAGCAACAATCAAAGATCAGCAACTTATGGGCAGCCAGGGCAGCAAATCTTTCTGGAGACTCTTCTAGGCAGAACAACACATAAAATCAGTTAAAATGTCTGACACACAAAAATTTCCAGGAAAAAGTTCCAGGCACTGATACAATTGCTACAGCCAAATCCCTTCTGGGAACACCTATTCATAAAAGTAGGTCCCCAGATGCGTGAATCACTGCCCCAGGAAGTGAAAGATGCTTTGTAGAAGTTTTGATCTAGGAAGGCTGTTGCTCACTCTCTCAGCATCGTTCAGAGTGGTTAAAAATGTCCAGTCGGGAGGTAGTGGATGAAAGAAACCATGTGGCCATTATTTCCACATTAGTTATTTATGGCTTTGAAATATATACAGAGGCTCATTGTGTGTGCATGTTATAAAGTTACAAATGTATATAGGTACTTGTATGTACTTACGTGTGTATATACACATAGATACATTCAGAACGAATTATAGATATGAGGAAAGGTTTTTATAAAAGTTATACACAAATACTAACAGAGGAACTACTGGAGTCTAAGCAATGGCAAAGAAACACCATAGGCAGTGCTAGTGCTGACTGGTTGATGAAAGAGTAAAGGCTTCTCAGACACTTAAATGAACTTCCAAGTATCTATCTATCTATCTATCTATCTATCTATCTATCTATCTATCTATCTATCCATCCATCCATCCATCCATCCATCCATCCATCCATCCATCCATCCAGGTATGCACAAAAGAAGTTATTTGTAAATCCTAACAGGAATCATAGAATCATAGAACCACAGGATGGGTTGGGCTGAAAGGGAACTCAAAGCCCATCAGTCCCAGCTCCCTGTCCTGGGAAGAGCTGCCCCCCAGCAGCTCAGACTGCTCAGAGCCCCATCCAACCTGGCCTTGAGCACCTCCAGAGGTGGGGCACACTCAGCTTCTCTGGGCAGCTGTGCCAGTGCCTATGTGTAAAGAATTTCCTCCTAATACCAACTCTGAATTTCCCCTCTTTTATCATATCATAAGCATCTTCCTCACAGGACTGTAGGTCTCTCTTTCCAATCTGTGATTCTCCTTCATTTTGGTAGGCAGCCATGTAGCAAAGTGCCCCAACTGTGGGACAGTTGGATAAATAGTACAGATTTAGTTGCTTGTAAAAATCACAGTGCTATGACTCTGGTGCACATTTCAAACAAAGGCAGCTGTCCTTGGAGCGACCTGCTGTCTGGTAGCTGTCGCAACATCTCATAGCCCTGTTATGACTGCTGCCTGCTCCTGTCTGTACTGACAGACAATACGAGACCCAAGCATTTTGGGGAGCAGGCCTGCCACAGAAAATGCACAACTTTTTGCTATTCTGCTCAGAACGTTTAGGAATATCTTTAAGTGCTATCATGAATAGAAGATGTGCTCTAGGCTGGGACCATAACCCCTCTCTACCAGAGCAATCACAATATCCATAGTTGGTGAAAGACAGGGTACCTGCAGGTGGTTGCATGAGTTACGACAACGCAGCGAACTATTCAGAGATATGCACAGCAGGTTTTATTTTCCCCGTCTGTGAGCTGCTTATTGGGCTCCACATTCCTGTAAAAGAACGCATTATAGACATTTGCTACCTCTGGAAAATTGCTGAATGACAGCATAGGGAAAAGGGAGTTTCTTGTTCACAGGGCTGTCTGCTAAATAAGATCTAGCTCCAGTCAACGTTACCTGTGCTAAACAAGAGTAGACTCATTGACTATGTATGTGTTTGCATCCCCATGGTGTTGTGTAGCTCCTGGGCCCTGGTGCAAGGAAGAAAATGGGATTCCCCTGTTCGGCTGTTCACTGCTAGCTTCCACTTTCAGCCCAGCACCTGAGCCTCCATGTCCCTGGGCTGTGTGCAGATGAGTATCTCACACCTGAGAGACACTCACCATTGTGTACGCACAACGGAAATTTGGAAAAATTAAGCATAGCACAAAATAGAGGTGGTGTTCGGTCTTTTTGTCTTCCAGACATCTATAAGTACCACCTTGATGTGTTAAAGCAGCTCTTTAAGGGCCTAGTTTTTTCATAGAAGGCAAGGCAGAGAGTGCAAAGCCTCATTGTGCCAAATTAAATGAACTCATGTTGCATGAATGAGTCCTCTGATAAAAAACAGACCCTGATGCCTCAGATTCTCAAATAAAATTAGGACTGTGGATGCCCTGATAACCTTAATCACTTCAGGAGAGGTAACATCTATGTGTATAAGCAACACATCCAACAGCCACTCCGCATAGGCATATGTGTATACACACAAGTGCATACAACTGTATGTATGTACTGTATGCTATTGATATGCACATTATCTACACACAGTCTGATAGTTACATAAGCAATTTTTAGTATGCAGGTGCAGGTATGGACAGTGTTTGTGCCCCCCTTCTACAGGCATTTGTGAGTGTGTCTCTCCTGGTAGGATGCGCAGCATCCCGTATCTGCATAAAATGGCTAGGAGACAAAATCAGCAGTGCTCTGCTCCTCCTGAAGGAAGAGCTGATGTGTTTAATAGCTTCAACAGGAGCAGAAGCGGGCAGCTTGTCCCAGCAGTATACTGCGGTTTCCTAGGTAACTGAACTTGAAATAAGGTGATGTCTGGAACTGGGTTTTATCAAATCAATTTGCTGAAGGTGCATACATGGGGAAAAAAACAACGACATAGGACCCTACTCATTGTAAAAGCCAACAATGTACCACTTATTTATTTTGGTAATTGAAGAGTTTGTTGCCTTTTAATGATCAGCAATGACATTTTCCCATTGAAGCCATCTGTGCGGGCAAGGAAGTGTAGAAAATATGACTGTGCATGTTATGCATTATTTACACAAGGCCACAGCTATGTGCTTTGCAGACAAATGAAGAGAAGACAGACCTCTGCCCTGAGGAAGCTGCAGGAGGAGCCCAGGTCCCATCTCACTGCCCACATGCACAACCCAGCTAATGTGGCCAGAGTGATACAGGCTGAGCTCCTTCCTCTGCCATAGCCTTCCTACACAATGGTGGGCCATGGAGTTGGGCAATATCTGTGTGCTCACCTACAGTGTCTGTTGAGTCTGAGCTCAGTGGGAAGGAAGGCAGTATTGCAGGAAAATGAGCCATAGCTTCTCCATCTATAGCTCTACCCAAAATAAATTTTGATCTACTGTTAAAACCTGTCCATCAATCGTGCTTTCAGTTTGTGCCAGGTAGCACTTAATCAAGCAGGTATTAAGAATATGGCACAGGCCAGGTAATGTAGGGAGCAAAGTAGAGTTTACCACTTCAGTATCCTGTGCTGTTTTCCTGTATTGTCCTACAGAAATTTCCCAGCAGGATTTGTCCTTGTGCAGCTCTCTTGCTCTCACACCAGTCCTCATATCACCCCAAACTCAACACCATCCCATTAAAACCCACTGGTACAAAGCTGTTTTGTACACTTCGACATTTTTTCACTAGACGGATGTGCTTGGTCACAGCAGGATAGTGGGAAGGATCATCATAGCAATTCTGATAGCAGCCTAAGAGGGACTAAGTCCAACCAAAGTTGGACCAGAGTCTCCTCCTGCCTGCTCTTAGACTGAAGGAAACTTAAGTGGGGAGGTCATTAGCCCAAACTAGTGACAAAATAACCCACTTAGATGTAGCTTACATGCAAGGGTCCAGCCAGGACCACCTGTTCAACAGAAATGACACCAAACTGTACCAGCTCTGTGAGACAGCTACCAACAGCCTTAGCAGACTTGGCACAAGACTAAAGCCCTGTGCATGCAGGTGTTGTAATCCTTGAGAGGAAATGGAGCCACTGGTCTCTGATGCAGATACAGAAGATTCTGGAGATGGCCTGACACTTCCTCAGCTTACAGTCTTCCATAGCAGCTGCATCACGCAATGCAGCAGTAGCCTGTGATCACATCTGTCCTCCAAAGTACCAGGTCACTGAGATAGGAAGCACTTCCCAGTCATATCCAGGATGTATGTGGGTTACATGGGGTGTCTTTTCCTGGTTGAACACTGGGGACAATTTTCTCTCTCCTTCTCCCTCCCTGCCTTCTCTGCCCTGGGAATCCTGGTTGAACTGAGCCTTAGAGGGCAAGCTTTTCCCCATTGTATCTTGATTCTTTTCCTTTTTCTTCTACCCTCTCTGTCCTCTTCTTCAATGGAAAATATGTTTTGCCTCCTTCTCCTCCACTCTGGGAGTATTCTTTTTTTTTTTTAGTAATTAAATCTCAAGACTATTTAAATGGTGGTGGGGGAAGAGGAAGAAAACCCATAGACTCAGAACGGGCCTGAGTCTGAGGCAACTGTGGCATGAGAAGGAAAGTGCTCACTCCATGCTCATTGCATGGCCCCTTACCAAAGAAGAGGTCATCTCCTTCCCCTCGGGGAGATAGTAAAGGCATCGGAGACATCATATGGGCTGCAAAAGCAGATGCAGCACCCACTTATCCAGAATCTGAGCTTATTTACAGAGCCTGGCCATGCTGCTTCATGGATGGAAGAGAGGAGGGGGGTCTGGGAGAGGTGCAGAAGGGATCTTCTGCCCTGTGAGATGCAGTCCATGCTGCAGCCTGCGTATGATAACATGCAGTCCTCGCAGGGGTGACCCTGGTAACTGTCAGAGCCCACATGGTGCTTGTGGCCTCAGGGGCACCAGCCAGCTCTGGCAATGTTTGTTGCTATTATTAACACAGACATGGTGTCTTTGCCAGTCTGCAGCACTTCCCTCCCCTTATCGGGTGCTATGAGGACAAGTACCTTAACTGTCTGAGTCAAACGGGGCACTGGAGTGGCAGAGAGCATAAGAAGACTGGTTATAACAACAAAAGATGATGGCACACCAGCATCTACCCTTCCAACTTGTTTTGTTCAGCTTTATGCACCAGCATTGATTTTTGCTGCTGTTGCTGCTGCATGCAAGGGGACACAAATGGTTTTCAAAAGAAGACAGTAATCTGAAGATCTCACTTTGGTCTGGACATGCTGTGCACCGAGTGTCTGCTTTTCCTGTAGCATGCCTGGCAGCAGTTTGGGTGCAGCACTGGTGCTGCAGCTTGGGCTTTGGCAGCTGCAGATGCACTGCTCAACAACAGGAGACTCCAGAGCACCCTGGAGCATGCACTGTGTGCCCCACAACCACTCAACAGAGCAGTTCCACATGTCAGCAGGCAAATGTGCTGGTGTGCTCTGATATGGGGTTACCAGGTGCTCTGGGGTCCTGCCCATCATGCCCGCAGTTTCAGCGTCTAGACTGCTCTTCAGTTTGTCATTAAGGACAGATGGCCTCAGGGCTTCCTTTAGCTTGCAGCATCCTCCAAAGCTTCTTGACAGCACAGGGCCTGAGAACGCTCTGAAGAACAGAATGCTTTGTGAGTATATCCTGCAGTAGGGTAGACTGGAGCAGCTCAGCAATCTGCAGTGCCCATTAACAGAGAGACACTGTGATTTCCAAGGATGCCTCCATGTTCCAACAGCTTCTTCCAAACTAAATTAGCTTTAGGATGTATGATTGCAAAACCACAGCAATTAGCAGATGGCTCAGGATCAAGTCTGGGACTTGATGTGGCCACAATCAAATGGGGAGGACCACTTCAAGTTCCAGTTTGGTACTGTGTCGTCTTAATGCAAGTGGGGTTTTTGCTTTGCTTTTAACCAATACTTAAAAGGAGGGATCTATTTTTATTTAGCAAGATATGCAAAAACGCTAGCAGCAAAAATACTGCCTGCAATGTAGAAATGCTACATTTCATTTCAAGCAAACGCTGCTAAGGCTGCCTGGGATGTGACAAACCATCTGACTGATTGTTCTCCAAGTACTTCTCTGTAGCCCTCAGAAAATCAACACATTAAGTTTTCACTATAGGCAAGCAATTAGGCACAGAACCATTCAAATGAAATAAAAATCAAATCTGGAGAGAAAACTGCTGAACATTTGCTTGTTGTTTTACCTCAGGAAGTTACATTATTGTGGTACTTAACACTAGCGTGATTGGCCTTGGAACATAGCATCTGCAGACAGGGTCCACTGTTCAGGGCTGAAATCCCAGAGAGGGTTTAGTGATGAGTCTGAAAAAATTATTGTCAGGTTCTTGAGCGTCCAACGGGGTGGGATATTCTTTGCATGCACCTACCTTAGGCATGCATCCTGTGGCATGTCATAGGATCTTTTCCCCCTCCTCACCTTCCTTGTGAAGGTGGGTGAAGGGGCTCTGTGCAGTTCACTTGGATCTGGACTTCCCTGGTGAATCATCATAGCACAGAGTGGTGGCAGGGGGAGGCTGTGCTTGCCTCAGTAGGAAATCAGGTCACTGCCCAGGCATGTGCCCAAAATCAAGAGTTAGAGAGTACTCATGGGTCTCCCAGTTAACCCATGGCTTCAGAGCTCAGTGAAGTTAGCTTACTAAATGAAAATGTATATGGTGCCTTTAGTGACGCTGAGTCCTAAGCCCAGGGATCAGAGTTAGGATGACTGTATGCCCTTCCATCTAATGTAACAGCATGAAGTGAGTCTAACTATTGGGAGTCAAATCAAGACAAATAACAACAAGAAATGATAAATGTGTATTTGATAGAGAAGGAGCAACCTGGACAAAAGTTTACAGGAAGGAGAGGGCGAGCCCACTGCAGAGTTGGGTGAAATATGCATGATTTCTCCTACTGTCTCAAGGGAACATAGTTTGGTGAACACAGAGGATGTATGTATGTACTCCTCTTCCAATACACTGATGCAGAAACCATGCCAAATTCACAGGAAGCCCATTAAGTCAGAAGAATGGACTCCTACTTTACAAACATGGGAAGGAGGTAAATGCAGGTGGAGGCTAAAATCAGTTGGACTTCCACATGTTTGCTTTCATCACATTGAGCTCTGGGTTTGTTTGTACTCACCTTATCAGCTGCAGTAGTACTCCTAGAGAGAGAGGGTTTCTATTTATAGGCACCAGCTGTACCTAAAGGACTGCAGGGTAATCTGCTTCCTTCAGCTTCTCCTGCCTCTAAAACTGCTTCTCCACCCAGGCCAGAGACATGGGTACTCCTGTTTCCATGCTAAAGAAAAAGAAAGGGATTTTGTTCCCAATCAACAGCCATTATTCCCTCTCCAGGAGGATAAGCCATAATGATTATTCATACTTCAGTCTTTTCTTTTTTTAACACATGTAATTATACTTAATCTGCAATAAACAACTATGGCTGATATATAGAAATGTGTTAATAGCTAATCTAGGTTCTTCAGGCATACGAAAATGGTTCATGTTTAAATTAAATAATTTCTCATGTAAAGCAAAGGGATTCAGTCTGAGCTCCGGACACTTGAGTGATGTTGGGGTGTTCTGTGTTTTTTTCTATCTCAGAGTATACTTCTGATCCAAGTTGGAAATACCTTTAATTTTTTTATCCCCTCAGCCCTTTCTCAAGGAGTCCCTGGGAGCCTTCAGCTAAACAAGTTCTGCTTTAGCTCATTCTGAGGGATAAATACATAGTTGGTGGTTCTGAGGGTCTCACTAAGGATCAAAGAAAATAAGGCTGAGGAGGACCTTATAGGATTATCTATTCCATTTACAATGCCCTCACAAAATATTTGCTTCACCATAACTCTCAATTTTTTTTCATTTTATTTAAAATAAATATCCCCTGCTGTAATTTATGCCTATGATTTCTTGTCCTATCTGCTGCAGAGGCAGTGAATAGATTATATGGCAAAGAACTGATGAAGTGCTGCCTTGAGAGTGGACAGCAAGATGAACTGAGGAGTGGCTGAACTGCTGGGCTCAGAGGACTGTAACCAGTGGTAAAAAGTACAGCTGGGGGTCAGTTACCTGTGGCAACTCCCAGGTTTCAGTGCAAGAGAGTGGGCTGTTTAATGTCTTCATTATTCATCTGGAGACTGGGACAGAGCATACCCTCAGCAAGTGCATAGATAAAACACTGGAGAGTGGTAGATACACCATTGATCTGGAGGGACTTTAACAGGCTAGAGAAACGGGTCAGTAGAAACCTCACAGAGTTCAATAAAAGGGAAATACAAACTTTGCCGTGGTAAGGAAAAGCTGCTGAAAAGCAGCTTTTCTGAGAAGATCTTGGGGATCCTGAAGGGCAGACATTAAGTGGACCTTGAACCAGAAGGCTGCCTCTGCATCTAAAAGCCAAAAACCTTGTGATCCACAACAGGAAAAGTATTTTCGGAAGATCAAGGGAAGTGATCCTTCTCTGCTCAGCCCAGGTAAGACACATTTGGAGTGCAGTGTCCAGATCTGGGCTTCTTAGTAAAACGGAGATTTGGGCATACTGGAGCAAGTACAGTGAAAGGCCTCGAAAAAGATTAAGGGATGGGGACATCTGACATGCAACGACAGGCTGAGAGAGAGGGGTCTTCTCCACATGTATAAATACCTGATAGGAGTAAACAAGATGATGCTCAGTGACAGGACAAGAGGAAATGGGCTCAAACTGAAATACAGGAAATGCAATTTATATTTAAGAAGAAAATATTTCTAAGAGTGACTGAACATTGGCACAAGTTGCCCAAAAAGGTTGTGGCATCTCCAACCCTGGAGATATTCAGTACCCAGCAGTACACTGCTGTGAGCACTTGCTCTCGCTGCCCTTGCTCTTAACAGGAACTTAGTCTAGATAACCTTCAGAGATCTTTTTCAACCTCAGTAATTCTGAGGCTCTGTAATTGTATTTTCTTCCCCTCATAGTAGTATTTTACATTCTTCAATGTAATTACCATATGTACCCCCCAGGTTCAATTAGTTCCATCTTTTTTTTCAGAAGGCATATCTCACTGCTGGCTCTTGGACATTTTTAGTCAGTTTTGGCTTTTTTTTGACGTTGAGTGGCTCACACTGGACAGGGCACTCTAACAAGACCTGAATGGCAGTAGTAAGGTTCAGAGTTAACAGGGAGAATCAGGTAAGCAGACAGATCTGAAAGAGATGGGAGAAAAAGCCAACAAGAAAACAACATCTGATATTTACTCTCTGAATGCCAATATACAGTTCAAAAATCTTCTGATCCAAAATCTTCCGATCCAAATATAATAGCTGAGATATCTTCAGAAATTTTCCAGAAACCTTCTGTTGTACTCATTTGAGAAAGAATTGTTTGGGTTTGCATTTTTTCCCCACTTTAAGTTCTTTAATTGCTTGTTTGTTTCTTAAAAAAAAAAAAAAAAAAAAAAAAAAAAAAAAAAAAAAAAGTATATATATATATCAGCCTTCCATATCCATTTTATGCTATCCTGTACTTTTGAAGCCCACAAAGGGAGCTGGGAGCCCTGCCACATCATCCAAGGCTCAATTCCCCCTTGCGCCCAGCTGCAAAGTAGCATTATGGAAGGCAGAGGATGCTGGTAAGCTCTCCTGGTCTGCACCTCTCAGCTTGGCAAGGGTGACTCTTCCCTGTACTCCAGAAGCCAGGCTGGAAGCCAATAACCAGGAGCAAGAGCAGCCAAAACAATCAACTTCAGCGTGCTGTACTCTAAAAAATATGAGCATGTGTCAAAGTAGGTAGGCTCACAACAAGGGGCTGTCTTGGGCTGACTGGTTTATAGCTTCACTCCTCACCCCTGCCTCCTTCCTCCTTGTCTCTGTTGCCAAATGCAGGTACATGGCCCACTTTGAAATACAGTAGAAGCTAAAGAAAGAAAAAAATGCTTAAAATCATACAGGCATGCATCTCTCCCTCATAAAAAAAAAAAAAGACCACCTTCTCAGTACTGTGTCAGCCTATTACATACTGACAGTTTTCATCCTTGCAGAGTATGCAACAGATGGGTAAAGGAGGAAAGAAGTAGTGTTTTTCCTTGGCTAGTAGATTAATCCTGGAAACATAAAGAGGGTGTTTTGAGCTGCTTGATGGTGTCTGCCACTGTTACTAAAGGAAAGGAACAGCGCAAAGCATATGAGGCTCCTGATTTCAAAATGGAGTTGTAAATTGGGAGAGAGCAAGAGATGATGCTTTTGGCAAAAGATAGCAGGAACCAATGACCCCCATGCACCCCAAGGAATGTACCTGTGAACAGTCCTCTGCCAGTTCACTGTAGTCCACAATCTTTTTACTAGTCTGGTAGTCTTCTGCAGTTGCCTTTAAATTAACTGAGCAGCAGTAACTCATAGGGACCCAGGGAAAAGAAAATGTAACAGTAAACCTGTGTGGGCAATGTCCCTTTGAATCAAAGGAGCCATTTCCTGAGCAAAGCTGTGGCCAAGCAGCTACTCTTCTCCACAAAGAGATAAAAAAAAAACAAAAACAAAACACTTCAGTTGTTTAGAAACCATTTAGCAAACTAGGAAAGTGAGAGCTGAAGTCTGCTAAATGTTTTATAGCTAGCCTTAGCTGCATTTTTTTGGTGTGTTTATTTATTCCAAAAGTAAACATCTGCATGTACTATTAATGCATACTTGTATATTAGGAAAGCATATGATCAAAGCAGAATGCGGATGTAGGAATCAAGAAAAAAATATCATTAGTTTGGGTGTAGCATTGTAACAAAATTAGAATTTAATCCCTATCTTCTTGACCCAAGTTTGAAATCAATGAAGCATTAAATAAACCCCTTCCTGGTTTTGTATCCCTATTAGTGAACAAGAAGGCATCTGCTGGTCAGGTCTTTCCTCTTAGCTTCTCACCTGCTTGGCTGGTGCCAGTGACAGCACGTAAAGGAGGGGCAGGTTGGCAGCACTTGCTACTGTGGGGATTAAGAAGTTCTTACCATCACTTCTGAGAACAAACAGTCAATAGCATTAACCCTATTTTTTTATGTGGTAACAGATATATGGACATTTACTTCTGGTTCAGGCTTCAGTGGAAATTTATGTGTATTTACGGACATTTAGCTTCTGGTTCAAGCTTTCATCACACTCCACAAAGTATATAATAGGAATCAGCTCTGGTCTTCAGGAGGGACTCAGAATCTCACGTTACGAGAGCCTTCATCATGACTGAACCCCTCTACCTGCAGCACAGGACTGGACCACTCCATTGCCTTCTCCTCCAAGTAAATTGATCTAAATGCATGGGTAAGTGAGGCCCTCAACCTTCAATTTCCCCTAGAGCACTCATGATGCTGCAGCTATTTTTCTTTCTACTAACCTTTTTCATCACTGTTGAGACCCAGACTCTGAGAGATAGTGATAAATATAATTATGTCCTCACTTTCTTTCCATTTTTACAGATTGCATGCTAGGTACTCTTGAATTAAGATATCTATTTCCAGAATAGAAACGATGAGTCTCAATCTCTGATGTGTTTAATGAAAAATTATAAATTAATAGTCCTTCTTCACAAAAGATCTATGCTAATTCCATGTGGGATCCTTAAGAATGACATAGTCAAAATAATTGGCTGGCTGTACAGATTGTAATAAACAGAATTTAATCTAGGAATATCAAGATGGTCTAATTTTTTTTTTTAAAGCACTAAAACCACATGGCAAAAGGTTTTAACATGCCCTCAACAGACCTGGAAATGCCAAATTTAATTAAGGAGTTCTATTTGTGTCAATAAATTATCATCCAAGGTAAAATAAAAGTCAATTTGTTAAAATTCAATTTTATTTAGGTGCACAATTAGTGGGCTTATCCTATTGCAGAATAATTCAGCCAAGAAATCAATTTTATCACCAACAGAGTACCACTGAGTCTATAAACACTCTTCAGATACTAACTGGATATGGTTATAGACAGGATGTTTCATGTAAATGGAATATTTCTCTTTCACATATACGTATACATACAAATAGATACCTCTGTAACTATTTCCTAAAAATCATTAGCTGAATGCTGCTAAAACTAACAACACTATTTTCTTGTAGAAATCGCTGAAGGAAGCTTAAGGAATCAGACATGCTAAAAAAAACAAAAAAAACAATGCTCATAATCATGTCTGTCTGCATCTCTGTTTTATTTTATTTATTTTTAGAGCTTTGCAATGAGACTTACATTTGTTCTATACTGTTTTCCAGTAAAATACAGATGAAGTTTGATCAGGAAAATGGTACCAAGAGCAAGTCTAGAGGGTTCTTGCAAGTACGCCCTCCACCATCATAACTGCTGTAGTAAGGATGGAAAACATTTCCAATGCTGCCAATTATGACCCTATTGGTAAGAAAAGGCTGGTTGTGGAAGATGAATAGGGAGTGCTCATGCATATTTTATCTGGAAGGCCATGATAAACCCACCAAAAAGTGAATTGCAGCCTGGAATGTTAATTGCTATAGCTGGAAAATTGTCACATCACCTAAACTGAGACGTTCAGTAGGTAATTAAGGTAGTAGCTGCCTAATGTGTTGGCTTTGGCAAATTGGACAACTCCTTGCTTTGCTCAACTCCACTGATTACACATAGTGTATGCATGAAGCTCTTTTTGGGGGTGAACGGCCAGGAGGGAACTTAAGCCCCCTGAAAGGACAGCATCTCCTAGTATCTGCACAGAGGGCATTTGGAAAGCCAGAAACCTGACCTCTCCCAGAAAAAAAACATTCCTTCAGTTCAACACCAGTAGACTTTGCTATCTAAATGTTTCTTCACAAGGACAAGGATTATTAAAAGAGTTCTTTGAAGACTGGAAGCAAAGATTTGTCATTAATATAGCATTTTGGACAGTGAAAACACCATACATGTGTGTGTGTGAGTGTACACATTTGAGTACACATGATTTTAGTGTTTTGACTGCTATGCAAGGAAGCTGTGGTCGGTCCTTCCTAGAGCTTGCCTGTCCTGAGCAGTCAGGAATCAACCCTTCCACACCCATCTGCCCCAGGATCTCTGCCGGATGCCATCCACAAAATAATAATAATAATAATAATAATAATAATAATAATAATAATAATAATAATAATAAACTACTACTACTACTACTAATAATAATAATAATAATAAATATAGTTATATAGTTATAGTTATAAAACTAGCAATAATTGTAAGAGGCTGGTATCAGTAGAGAAAATTACTGCTTCTGGATGTGAATAATGTTAGGATTTCTGTAGGGATTATAGCTACAGCTTGGAGAATATAACATGTCAGAAGCGTAACTACTTTTTGCAGTACACAAGGTCTAGAGACATAGAGGATTTGTGCTGAGAAGTGCAAATTCTTTGCAAGCTTTCTTACAACACATATTGGCCCAACAACTTATCAGGGTTGGAAAAATTTGTAAACCTTCATGAGCCCAACATACTGCTAAATGATATAACATTTGTACAGCTACAGAGATGGCAAAGGTTGGCAAGGGTCCTTTCTCCTTTCCATCTCTTTTATCACATGGATAGGTGCCCTGACATCAGAGTTAGGGGTGGGGACAGGGTTTGAAAACGTAATCCACAAGTGCCCTGTATTAGCAGCATCTTCTGCCCAGAAACAGAAAGCAGCCAGTATCATCCATTCTCTTTTTGAATAGGAGAAAGTGTAAAACCTAAATCATGAATGAACAGGCCCATTCCCACGTGTAGGAATGAGCTGAAAAAGAGAAATATGCTGGTATTGCATGAGTGGGCAGTGACAGGCCCATTAGCTTACGCTCTCTTGTTCTGCTGGAACTGATCACTTGTGACTGCAGTTGTGTGAGAAATTGCATTTTTCAGGAGTCCTTTGTGTGTCTTGTACATGCAGTCACAGTAAGAGCAGTGACCATCTCTTTCTTTTACTGTGGGGATTGCTGCCCAGGGTGCAATCAAGGTAAAGATCGGAGCTGGGATGATCTTTTTTCTATCCCCAACCTGTTTCTGTCACCTTCTACAGTGTCTGTGTGGCAGTTCATTCTTTCTGGACTAAATCAATCACTCCTCTCCCAGAGGAAATCTGAGTGCAAGTGATAGAGAAGCAGGGCAGACAGTCATTGTGGCAGCAGGTGCCACCATCAATGTTCTAGCAGGTCTTGCAGCCCCCTGCCTTGTCCCAAGGTGCAGATCACATGCCCTTGATGCAGGCACCAAGACCTTCACTTGATGATCAGTCAGGTGCTACAGAAGTACCGATTCACTTCTTCTCACAACACTTTATTCTTTCACACAGTTCCCAATTGTGTACTTTGGTCCATATGTAGCTTTGCTTCATGGTGATGCAAACCTATGGGACGGTCTTCGTAATGGCATGACAACTTGATTCAATAGATAAAATAGATGAATATCAGCTCCCCCTCTACCACAAAAGGATAAGAAAATGGCTAACATCATTGTCTTAAACTTGCAATCATTTTCAAGTTAAAACAAGACAAAACATTTCTGTGCACTGAAAAAATCTTTGTCTCTACTGTAATTTTTGCCCCAAGCCTTTTGCATGCTTATCATATCCGAAATGTATCAACTCTTCACACCACTTCATCTGTAACACTACATGACCCAGAACTACTAATGTCAGTTATTTGTATAATTCTCCTCAGATGAGCAAGACTTTTAACTCATTAGCAACATGCACACATAAGCAAGATCATAAAGATGCCTTGGGGTGAAATTCCAGATGTGGGTCAGTCTCTTAATGATTGTAACGGCCTCAAGATTTCACCTCATACCACAGTAAACAATCCCAAATCCAGTAGACATGAAGGAGTTTGGGATCTCTTAAGATCAAGAAATGAGGTTAACTACCAAAGCTCGTGAATCATAGAATTATTTGTGTTGGGATTTTTAGGATCATCTAGTTCCATTCATCTAGGGACACCTCCCTCTAGATTAGGTTGCTCAAAGCCCCCTTCAGTCTGGCCTTGAATGCTTCCAGGGAAGAGATATCCACAACCACACCTGTTCCTGTGCCTTGACACCCTCACAGTAAAGAATTTATTCCTAATATCCAGTTTAATTCTACCATCTTCCAGTTTAAAGCCATTTTTCCTTCTCCTGTCTCTACATGCCCTTATAAAAAGTTGCTCCCCAAGGGAAGGAAGCTCATAGAAGATCTGAGCATCAGTGATGCACTTCTGAAGTTTCATTTTTGTGGTTCTAGTCTCTTCCTATCACTCACAGACAACTGTTTTCAGCTGCATGTCAAAAGATGGAAGAATTTGTGTTTATCCTTGTTGTAAAACATTTCAGTCTTCCATGGTTTTAGTGAGAGTGGTGAAGAGAAATTCTCTTTGAACACTGAGGTAGCTTAGTGCATGCAAATTGTCTGAATTATTAGCATTGGGGAGGGTGAGAGAAGAGTACAGCCTTGCAAGTTCATTTCTGTTGTAATGAAATATCTTGCCACTCTACAACAGAACAAAATCAGGAAAAGACACAACATATACTAAGCTTTACATCCAGCCAGCATCCTGTGAAATAGGTAGCTCTAGTCTTACAGACCTTAAACAACTCTCGAGTGGTGCTGGGCAGAAGAGATGACAGCAATAATCCAGCAACGGATGCAGTTGAGGCAAGAACCCTTTGTCTCTTGGTTGGCGTAGACAAAAGTTTCATATGTATGCAGAGTTGCATTACTCTCATATTCAGTTGCATTCATAATCCTTTAATAAGGAGACTGGCATCTAAGACCAGAGCTTGTGTCAGAGGAATCTTTCTGGTCATGTACACAGTGAGTACAGAAATATTTTTTATTTCTCTTTTAAACACTGACTACCAGGAAGCAGAAGTGTTTTCAAATACCTGGGTTCCAGTGTTATGAGGTTTTTAATGGAAAGTGAAAATGATTAAGGTCAGATATTAATATTTTATTGACTACAGTCAAAACAGGCTGGCTGGAAAATGTTTTATGCCTTCCACCTGCGCAGAATTACCATTGCCCTCCATTAAGGACCTGATTCCCATTAGCTTCATGAGATTGATGGGGTAAGAGGAACACATGTGCAGTGCTGGAATAAGGAATGAGATGTTTCAACCTTCCATTTAAAAAGGAAATCCTTGGGGGTCTATGAATGGCAAGTTACACCAGTGATCTCCCAGAGCCACTCAGACCTAGTGCCACGATGACACCAACGCTAACCTTTCCTCACCAACCTCCCCCTCTGTCAAGGATTGACATTGTTGATTTCAGGAAGCAATGATCGCTTATCCCTTGGTGTACTCTGCTGTGGGAAAGGACAGTCAGAAATCACTGTTTACTCTTTTGACTGAAGGGATCACTACTCTGAATATTTTTCACTAAAGGCACTCCTTAGGATATTGGCTATCCAGAGCTGGCCATGGGAAATTCTTCTGGGGCGGACTGTCTGCTAACAAAGACTGATGGCTTACTTCAGAATAGGAAATTAAATTAAGATAAGATATGAATCTGAACCTCTGATCACAGTCTGAGTTGAGATGTATTTGTGTTTCTAAAGGACTTCTGAAGAAACTTAATCTAATCCTAACAGACAAACAAAACGCACACACACAAAACAGGATAAGACACTCTTTGTGGATTTTTTTCTGTTTCTGAGAACAAATAACAGCCAAAAGATTGCACTGATTTTTGTCCTAGAAAGCAACACATGGTATTTTTATTTTTTAAATAGATTAATAATTTGATAGAAGAATGAAGAAGGTGACATCTTCTCAAACCTCTCAAAGGCTAGAAAATGAGGGAAATATCCAGGAATTAATTCATCTAACTATTAGGGGAACAGAAATAGTGAAAAAGACTCTCCAAAAGCTTCATTTGTACTATTTTTCTGACCTCATTTCCAGTAGCCTTCCCATTACCTGCTCTGTTCAAAGAATCATTCTGCCATTCCTTGAGATGTTTTTTACCATGTTAGTTTGCATCATATATCTTTATTAAATCAATTACCATGTAATCTACATCACATTGCTTAATTAAGGGGAAATTGTTTTGCTGAGGAACCTGTTGGAGGATGAATGGAATCAATCAACTCTAATATAAGACTAGCCTCTTCATAAAGATATTAGTTTCCACGTTAAGTCCTTGGGAAACAATAAATGGAATGCTATTATACTGCCTGGAAAATATGACACCAGGGTACATCTTAAATGCTTATGACAAGTCCACCGCACTAAGCTAGAACATTTATATATATTTATATATAACTCAGGTAAAAAAAATAAAATAAAAGGCTCTATTTAAACAAGTGTTCTGGTGCTAATAGGTGGCAATTCATTGTCCACAGATGATTAAGGAAAAAAGAAACCTGAAGAAAAATTGTCCAGGCCAACACTTCTACCCAGAGCACCAAGATTTCAGACTGTAGTAGGAGTTAGAAGAGGATATCAGTGAAATAAAGAGGTATTTTACTCATTTCCTTCCACTGATATGTCAACTCTACCATACTCATGCAGTACAGCTGTCACACTGTAAAACTAGTGATTATATTTCTACCAGTTCTCAGCAATTTGCAAGTATGAAATATAATTTTTATCTGTGGCATCATGCAATGCTAGACACTTGCAGATAAACGTATGGAGTGCTGCAGTCCTAATGTGCTTGTTACCTGAACTCTGGGGAACCCCAGTGATGACTGGTACCAGAAGAGGCATCAGGGGAATTTATGCAGCTGGGGCTGGGATGCTGTCTCAGGAGCAGGCTTTCTCATCATCCTTCACACCACAGTTTTGTCTTATTCTATAGGACTTAGATTGCTTTCCATTTTTCTTTCTCTCTTCTTTTCCACCCTCTCCCACCTTCAAAGCACTTACTTTTCGGGGTAAAGTGCTCACTTAATATCTCAGGAAATATATATATAATATATAATAATCATATATAATAATATATATAATATATATATAATATAAATAATATAATAATATATAATAATTATATATATAATATATATTATATATATATTATTAGCCTAATGACAAATAGCAATTGCTATGGTCACTTGGTCTTCATTTCAAAGGCAATATGGAAAAAAAAATAAAGTAAGGGAAAGGTGAGAGAAGCCTCAGTAGCCACTAATACCTCAGACATTTTATCCTTTGATAAATTTGTTTCAATAGGCACTTGACTAAAAAGCCTGCAGTCTTGTTTTGTGGCTCCTGCCTGGTACCTTAACTAAGTGCTGACAGTGGAACAAAGCACTGAAAACAGACACTACAGAATTACGCTCACCTGAGTATTCATAGAAACAGCACACCATAAGTAATGTGGGGTTTGGTTTTATTTCCTGTTTCTTTAATGAACCAAGCTCCCTGGGCCTTCGTTGCTGAAGAGAAGACGTTCCTAATTTTGCATCATCTGTATACTGTACACTGTTATTCTGATTTTGCAAAGACATAGTGGGAGTACTCAAGAATTTTTCTTGCCTTAATTAAATATCTTGATTTCAGATCTTGAAATTGAATCCAGACACATTTTTTAAATCTTTATGAATCATACAGAAGTTCTGTTTATCACCAATTCCTGTATGCAGTGTATAAAATCTATGCTCATTATGTCTGCTTGCATTTCTTGAGCAGGACGAGAAATAAGAGAAGTATCTTCCTAGAGCATCTACCTCTCTCCTTGCCCTAAACTCCATTTGCTGGTACACAGTGGGTGAAATGAAACTCTGGGATGGACTAAAGCATCAGCCTGTATACTGTATTTTGAGGAGGTCTGTCTGTGAGTGCCGCAACTCACACTTTGTGCTCTGGTGGGAAGAGAACAGCAATAATAGCTCACTAAGACCCAGCAAAGGGTTACTTTTTAAAAGCCTGCATCTTCCCCACCCAGCTAGCTTAAAGATGCTGGAGCCAACAATAATTTGATATGATTAGGTCATGACCCAAAAAAGGGAGGAATGGTGTTTCTCACCACCAGAGAATTTAAGGACAGTCAATGAAGAGATTAGACTATGGGTTTTAGAAAACGAAGAGAAGAAAATAAATTTCCACATAGGATAATAATCACCCATGGATCTCATTGCCAGGGCATACTGGGTTCAAACAGTGACTAGACAAGCTTGCATGCAAATGGGACTGAGTGGCTCCAGTGATAATGAACATGGAATAAGACTATCATCTACTGGTCAACAGAATCAGCCTTGCACGATCGTGGATAATAGGCTGCTTATGCAGTATTTCAGGATTGTGACTGCTCACCTGACTGCTTTCAAATATATATAGAGAATAGGGAAAGTCACATATGTACTGCAAACAATAAACTGGCTCTGATTTTCTGGGTATTCCAGTCTGAGGGAGCTACCTTGAGCCTACCTGTGCCTATAGATGATGCTTCTTGAGCCACTGTATTAGCTGAGAAGAGCATTCATCTCCCTTGGCTGACGTGCCACATGTTGTCTGTCCATATAGATAAGGTGGTGAAGTGTTCCCTTCTAAGCACTCATAATAATCCTGAAACAAAGTGAGTCCATATTTATGGTAAGTATGATGGTGATGTATGAATTCATAGGGAAAACAAAGGCTCTGCCCTCTGTGGGAATATTCAAGTGTGCTGTTGCAGAATACCATGAAGCACTGAACCCAGAGCTCATCTGCCCTACGCCAACACTGCAACAAGTCAGGGCAGTTGCTCCATCTTGCCTCTACAGCAAATAGATATTTCAATGGCTCTTTTTCTTTACAACAGCTTCATGGGCAGAGGAGGGAGATAATAGGAGAGAAAAAATGCTACTGGAGGACACGGGAGTCACTTGTGTAAAAGGAAAATGTGTTGATGAAGATGTTATGTCACATGTAGGCAGTGAGACTGCATGAGAAAACAAAACCAAATACTTCCAGTGCAAATGGACAGTGTTCTTGGTTTGCTTAAGGGGGAGGGGTGGGGCTTAAAAAGACTCTTCCATCACGCAGAAAAATGGAGAGGTGCAACTGTGTCATGGGAATCTTTCTCAACCTTCATCTCCGGGCATGGAATTCCTTCCCCTTACTTTTACCATGCTGGTGATATTTCAGGGGGATGGAGTCATCTTCCTTCACTTCCTTTAGGCTTAACAGGATAGGCACAGCATAAATTTGAATAACTGTAATAGGTTTGGAAATCTGTATGAAGAAAATATTGAGGAGTCAGACTTTGGGTCAGCTACAATCATCTTCTATCATCATAAAGTGCTGGAACATTGGGCTACTGTGTCAATGAGTATTTAGATATTGGTCCTGTGATACTGTGACTTAAAACAGAGCAGGCTTAGTGCAGGCTAAATCTGCTGCTGCAGACTGTTCTCACCCAAGTAATCTAATTAGGATGTGAATTTAGATAGACTTATGTATAAAACAGTATAATCATACAGTGACTCAGAAGAGGATCTCTGGTTGTAATCTGTTCCTACTCTCCTGCTCAAAGCACAGTCAGTTTTATAGTTAGGTCACACAAACTATTCAGGACTTCAGCAAGCTGAGTTTTGAATATCTCCAAGGATGAAGATGCTGAAGTGCCCCTGGGCATCTGTTTCAGTGTTTGACCAACTTTGTTGTGAAGTTTTTTCCCTTAAGATCTGACTGGAATTACCCACAGTCCCACCTTGTATCTTGTGGTCCTCTTGTCCTGTCACTGTGCACCTCTGGGAAGAACCCGGCACCATCTATCTACCTATCTACTATACTTTCCCATCAGGTACCTGAAATGACAGTCAGTCTCTGCCTTTTCTTCTAAACACTGAATAAATCCCTCAGATTCTTCCTGGACATGACATGTTCCAGTCCTTGACAGTCTTGATAGCCCTCAATAGAATTTATTCAGCATGCCAGTGTCTTTCCTGTGGTAAAAGTCTGAAAGTAGACTGCACTGCAGGCATGACCTTCCAAGAGCCAAACAGAGGTGAAGATTAAATTCCCTCAACCTCCTGGCCATGCACCTGGCACTAATTGATACAGCTGGCCCTCTCTGCTAAACAACACATACCTGATTCAAATTCAGTTTGATGTCCATCATGATCTCCAGCTCTGTTTTTGTGAAGTTGCTTTTTCTACTTTTGGCATTTACTGCTTGATTGCATTATTCCTCCCCAGTTTTATTTCCCTTTCCTCAAACTTCATGAGATCTCTCTCAGCCCATTTTTTCCCAGTCTTTCCAAGTCCCTCAGGATGGTGAACCTAACTGCCAGTGTATCAACCACTTTCCCTAGCTTAATAAATTCTCGCTGAGTGTATACTGTGTCCCCATCACCCATGTTATCAAGAAAGACACCGAACAGTATTGAACCCTATATCATTAGTAGTAGGGACTCTCTCTCAGAGAGACTCTCGCTCCTCTAAGAAAACCTGAGGGTAAGCAGATTTGTAGCCTATTGCAGGCAGCAGCAAGAGCAAGGCTGCTCCCTAACTGAACGTGGTACCAAGGTAGAACCACACAGCCAGCAGGGAAAAGGCCTAACCTCACAGGGCTTGTCCCTGCAGAACCTGTGTAAGGCAAGAAGGGCAGAACATGGTGTAGGGCAAATAACCCCCAAGAACCACCCAAAAGAAATAGTGCAGAAGATGGTATATTTTAGATAGGCTTAAGTATAGCTTAAGTAGATGGTATAAAGATAATTAGTAAGTAAAGAGTGGCTCACCTTTGAAGATGGTCAAGGCTTGCCAATAACTCCACCAGGGAGGGATCTCCAACAAGAGATCCTTCCCTGGTAGTGGTCAGCCCTTAAATGGTGTCTGGGAGAGGTGGCACCAGACTCCACCCCTTCCAATCACACAGGTACATTACCTTCACCTGCGCCCCTGCGGCTGACTTAGTGCTCACCTCAGGTGATCAATCAGTGGTTCAGGCCGTGATTCAACAGTTCCCATACACATGGCCAGGCTCAAGCAAGCATCCAGATCATAATACTGGTTTTATAATCAAAATACATAATCACTGAGAAGAGACAGGTCCAGCATCAGTCAAGGAAGTCAGTCCATGGGTTAGGAGCAGCTCCAGCAATTTCCCATCAGAACCACAGTACAGTAGTGAGGAATAGCCAAGGCCAAAACTGCAGGACACTCCACAGTTCGGGTTCAGATCAAGGAGGGAAGCACGCTGTAGCCAAGCATGGGTGTGCAAGAAACCATACTCCTCCAACATAGCTGGAGAAGAGAGCAAAAACCCTAGGTTGAGACTGAATGGAGCTCCTGGGCTCAGAGGTGTGGGCAGAGACTCAGATGAAGGACGTTAAGATTTACTAGTGCACTGAGAGTACTGTTAGCCTATGGGTCAGCCTAGGAACGGTGTTAGGATCGTCAGCATGAAAAAGGTGAATGTTAAGAGCTATGGTTACATGGAGGCCATCAGAAGAATGAAAGCTGAAAAGAAACATCCTCCGCTGAGGCACATGTAGTCTGTAGGAGGGCTGGGAAATTGTTTTCAGGGCTCAAACTATGCTGAGATCTAAAGTGAACACTTGTCATTGGAGCTGAAAGAAGCACCAAAGGAAGCTGATGCATGATAAAAGAATCCACCTCAGAGGATTACTGAATATCTGGACAGTAGGGCCCCGTCTTGTGGATCAATTGATGGTTAGGGTTGAGAGAGAGAAGGAGAAAGCTGAGAGCTATATTTGGCATGGCACTAGGCAGAGCTGCTAAATGAACTATGAGCAGGAAAACTTTACCCCAAGAGGGGTTAGAAAACTATTCTCCAAGTGGAACAGAGGGATGATGTTAAATTCCTATTCTCATTGAATTTAAATTGTGATTTACCACGGGTATCTTTACTGCGTGTGAGGTCCTAGTCAAAGCAATTCTGCTTGAAACTTTCTTGCTGAAAATCTAGAATATTCCTGCCTCTAATCTGCAGCAAAACTCAGCCTCTCAATTCACCTGCTGCTACAGGGAGGGCTGCATATGGGTGACACTGGGACCTTCCCATCTTCCTCGTCTCTGCAGCAGGCTCCTGGCTGTCCTGCTTAGCATACAGAATGAAAAGAAAACAACAACAAGGAACCAAAACTCTTTAAAACATCCCCTACAGGCAGTGGTGCAGCATTTATGTAATAATGTCTTGAGTCAGAACAAAATATTAAAATAAATATTAGGGGTGGGAATGGGAAACTGAAACCATATTTTCCTTCTAGTGCATGCAGCAGCTGCTGCTGTCACAGCCATGAGCCTGGGGCACAGTTCCCTACCACAGTAAAACAGAGAGGCCTCAGCAACCAGGGACTGAAGCATCAGCCCTGGAGGTGACAGACAATTTAAAGATATTTCATAAAGTTACTTCCTAACATTCTGTAGTGTGGATCACTCCACTGAATACCTGAATCACACTGGATGCTCGATCATGTGAGCACTTGCACACAAGAGCAGCTTTGTACAAGCAACTAGGTTCACCAGACTCAGTAGGAATGCTCCCCAGGGTGCTCACAACCTGCTGAGATCTGCTGACAACAGATCTCAGCTGTTTGGTAGTGCTCTGTGGGTCCTCTTGGCTGAGCAGTGGCTGTGGCTCGGGAGGTTGAAGGCCTGGGCATTTTCTGGTAACCCAGATCATTTCAGTGACCTGGTTTTCAACACAGCTGGAGAGAAGTGATGGGGCAGCAAAGGCTGGGAGGAAATACCCTACAGTGCTTTTTTCCTTCCAGGAAAATCTACCATGATACCACAAACTGATCCTCAATCTCTTTCACTGTGGAATTTTTTTCATACCCTCTTCTCCTTGTTCAAGCTGTTTGGATGCTGTTCTGTGACCAAGGGCATTATGGTGACTTACTCTGCCATTTCATTCCTATGACTCCCAAATGTGAGTGAAAGTCAGGTAGATACACCTCACTAATTAGTCTATTGCCTTTGGGTTGAAAATAAGAGTGGTGCCTAAGCAAGGAGTTACCCCACCCCATCAATTCCAGAGCTTTTTCCCCAAAGAGGACCAGTGTTGTTTCTCCTTCAGGCACAATACCCTCTGATCAACAACGACTCAGGGCCAGGTCAGGGTTCTGCCCAGTCACAGGAACATACAAGACGTATTTTCCTTAGTTCTGTGTTCCCCTTGTCCTGCAGAGCAGTTGCAATCCACTGTCCCTGCTGCCAGCTCTGACAGTGGCACACAGATCCTGGCTCAGCAGTGCAGTTGCACTGGGATGGCATCACTGGAACACAAATCTTGACAGGGCCATGGTGAGTTTCCAGTTAGCAGTGGTGTGCTGGTTCAGTTAATGCAAGGGAGTTGGCAGTGGCCTCAGGAAGAAAGAGCACATGGCTGTCCTTTCCACAGCACTGGGTGATATGGTTATGTTAACTGTGCCAGCAAACAGGGCACTGATTTCCCTAAAGGTTTATGAAAATCCCAATTAATCTTCTTTTATTTTTTCTTAAATAATAAAGTTACTTCAGCTGATCTCTCATTTTTCAGCTCACATTCTATTTACAACAGTCAAACGTTGACTCAGAGCAAGGGAGGAAAGAGGTTGCCTTGAAAACCCACAGCAGGTTTTATTGGATCTGGATGAGGACACTGCACTTTAAGAAATGTAGGGGAAAGCCAAGTTGTCATTGATGCCAATTAATATTTTCAAGGTTCCATTTTATAGCATTTTAATTAACATCTATTGAGTGTGGATGTTCATTTTCCAAACGGAAATACATTCTGTAGAACATTTAATCAAGTACCCCTGCTGTACTGCCATTGAAGACTGCTAATGGGGGAGGACTCCAGCTTGGCTGCCTTTCTCAAACTCTTCTTGATTTTCTGCACTTGGGTGAACGGATGGCAATGCATGTCCTTGGAGTACCTTTTCTCATCTGTAGCTGTAAACCCAGTGGAGGTGAGGTAACAGTGGATTCATACTGCAATGGGCAGAAGGGGATGGTGAAGTCTTGCCATGCAGAAGATCCTACTGATCTTCTTTAGAAGTGACTTCAGGAGAATGCTAGGCAAATTCAATTCCCATTGCACTGCTAGAAACTGTTGACCTCTGAGATTGCCAAGTTTATCTCCAAAATGGTGAAACATTTTGGAAACAACGGAAACAAAATAGGAAGTTTCTTGAGAGCCAGATGCTCCTCAAGGCTCCAAAGATTGTACAAAGTGACTGACATTTTCTCATACTCTCTGTCATATGTTTGACAAAGGCAGCATAATGCAATCACCTTTACCTGGTATCTGGAGAGAAGGAATATCCCGTATAATAAGATTAAGAAATATTATAGGACATTCAGAGGACAGCAGTGAATTCTGAAGAAAAGATAGGGTCCATTATCAGTGTGTCAAGAACCTCTTGAGACAAAAGGGACACATTATGAATGTTGTTGGGAACTATTAAATCCAGAGCTCTAGCTCACCAGTGACTTAAAACATTGTTAGGGGAGGTTGTGTCTTCCTTTACATATTGATTTGTAATAGGAAACTGATGAAGTTGGGAACTGTGGGTTGCAGAGGTAGTGGTTGCTCCATCCCTGGAGGTGCTCAAGGCCAGGTTTGATGGGGCCCCATGCAGCCTGAGCTGGTGGGAGGCAGCCCTGCTCACAGCACGGGTTTGGAACTGGATGCTTGTTAAGATCCCCTCCAACCTGAGCCCTTCTATGATTTGATGAAGATTTATCTCCACTAAGTGGTTGTGTGAGCTTACGTTCTTGGCTAATGTTTTCAGTTCTCCCACAAAAAAGCTCTGGAGTTCTAAAAAAAATTCATGTCTCCTCTGCTTGGCTGTGTGAATTCATCTGAAGGAACATATTCAGACTGCAAAGATCCCAGTCAGGCATGAACAACAAAAAATGCTAAACTCTCCCTCTGTGTCTCTGCAGATAATCAGATCAGTTTACCTAAATATACAAATTGCAGATTAATTCTACCTTCAAGGTCTTGCTTTAGTCTATTGTATGATACTGCCTGAACGAAACTGAAACTACCCTTTGCCAACGTGAACTATCTACCTGCACGCTTTCACGGAAAATTCCAGTGTATCTTCTCACTGACTGCCTCATGGCATCCTAATTTAAATTAGATTAGATTAAAATTATTCATCCAGGCTGCAAACTTGTACAGACTAACTAAAAACATCAGACTTGGATATTTTACCTACAAAACAAAGTCACTTTTGTTTTATGTAAGGAATTCCTATTGGACTCAGATCCTAAATCTGCCCCGACCAAAGTCAGTGGGAGTTTTGCTCTGTCGTTTAGAGACCCTTTAATTACTCTTCCACTCCACTGGACTTCCCTGTAAGCATAAGGAGGTTAATTACTTCCTGAGTTGTATCTTCTTTATATTAATTATTTAGCTATTAATGATGAGGCATTGCCTCCCAGGGATGTGTGTGAGCTAAAATAGGCACCAATAAAGACAGCCTCAGTCTTAAGGAATTTCCGAACTCTTCTTCTTATTTGTATGACCAGTAAGATGTAGCTTCATTTACACAGGAGCTTGGCCAAGACAAATGGTAAAAAATAGCAGTCCATCCAAGATCGAGGGACCAGAGGTTTATAGGATGGGCATCAGCCCCAGATGACTGCTCTTTGGGAAGCACACACCTGGCATTTGCTCACCAAATCATCCTTCAAGGTTGTGCCCCAGTGGTAATGTCTAGTGGGTACAGGTGGATCTGAAGATAGAGATGGAAAAACAGACCTCTTCCAACACTGAGACTGAACCACGCTTGTGGAGAAGGCTGCTGCCCATCCCACACCCCTACTGCAGCTCAAGACGTGAGCTCTGGCTGCTGAAAGGCTGTTAAAAATACACCTCCTTCAGAGCAGACACAGCAGAAATAGCTTCTCACCATCCTCCAGCCCCTGCCAGCCCGCACTGCAGTCACAGGGCGAGCTGTCATGCTGGGGCTCTGCTCCATGGCCTGCACCCTGATGAAGGCAGAGGGTAAGCAGCCTTCCTGCAAGCAGACTTCACCCCAAACTGCACAGAAGAGCCATCCCAAGGGCTGTTCTTCTGCCTCTGTAGCAGAGCAAGGCAGCGTGCAGCAAACTGTCAAACTTGACACCAGCAAGGGATTTCTCTGTTTAAATCCTAACTTCAGATTCAATCTGTGTGGCAACAGGCTGGAAATGAAGCAGCAGGCAGCTTCTTCCACTACTTCCAGAGCCCAGGTACCCAGCTGTGACACCCACTTGTAGGTCTTCCCTATTTTTTTCTTCAGTGCAGCAATCAAGCCACTGAAAACAGTGTCACAGTTTAAAAGCTTCTGTGTAAAAACAAATCTGCTCTTCTACAGCATTAGGAATTTGCTAAATCCAAGTCACACTGCCACAAGCCTGGTGCCTTTTCAGAGGGTCCAGTGATGCTGCTCCTGGGTTCAGTGCTCCTGTGAAGCAGAGGCTTCTCCTTGGCATCGTGACATATGCAAAGCAGCAAGCAGCCTCCTGTGCAAACACAAGGCTGCCCTACTTTCTGCAGATGACTGCCCTCAACCATCTTCACCAGACAGTCTGATTATATTTCTCATATTGCAACACAGCTGTTCATAACTTGTCATCTGCACCGAGAACCCTGGCCAAATACTCCAGCTGTAGAATGGTTTTTGTTGTTGACTGAAGAGTCCCAGTACAAATGACTCCCTTATATCCTTGGAAATCACACAAACATTGCACAAGGCAGAGAGTGATGTATTTAGACCCACCTCTGCAAAGTGCCACAACAATGTTTTAATGAGGGCTGTCTTCTTCCAAATGCTGAGCAGCTCCCATTTACCAGAACTCCTTTTGCTGAGAAGATAGATGAGAAATGCTGTTGATGCATCATTGATGGGCACATGTCTGGATTTGGAAGACTCTGCTTTCCTGGTTGGGAACCCATGACAAAAGGCAGGCTGTCTTGTGATGACCTGATGCTTTTACCTCCAGTATCAGCAATGCTGAGTACGAGTGGATTGATGGGAAAACAGAAAATAAAAAGGAAATTCATCAAGGAAAGGAAAGGATCAGCGAGTCATCATCACTTCCAGGATAAGAAGTAGGGGACATTAGGCAAAGGTGGGAGGTGGCAGGTGGTTTGAAACAAACAGGAGAGAGTAGTTTTCAGCCAGCGTCTAACAAGGCTGAGGAATTCATTGGCATGGGATGTTGTGGATGCTAAATATTTACATGGCTCAGAAAGGACTGGGTGGATTCTTGGAAGAAGAGTCTGCTGAGGATTGTTAAATACAGCACCGTTACATCTGACTCAGGAAATGTCTGACTTGCAGTTCTTTGGAGTACATTCCATGTTTGTGTGGCTGCCCATTTACTGTGCTCTGATGCCATTTGCTGACCTCCTGGCATCATCCCACTGCCAGCACTCTGATTGTGTCTATCACCAGGGGCTGAATTCCTCAGCTCCAAGAAGAGCTTACTTTGCAATTCTGCTCTGTGAAAATCATACCTATGGAAATACAAGTGCTTGCCCAGAAACATCTGCAATGCAACTGGCCCGGGCTTTTCTCAGAAGTCCCCTTAGGACTGCAGCAGCCCCAGCAACATGCCAGAGGGCTGTTTGGGCACAGCAATTTCATCCATCAAAGATATTCTGGTAACGATGCTTTATATAGTTTACAAGGGTTCTGCAAAATGTGTTGTTGCACTTTTTTCTTGTTGCTGGCAGGCCAAGCTGGGAAGGAAAGAACTAAAATCTGTTCCACTTCAGTCCTCTCCTCAAGCATTACCATCACTGAAAGCTGAAAGCCTACTCCTCTCGTCAGGGTGAGACGAGTATACTTTCATCTGACACACTAATAACTAAGACATTGTGTGTTCCACCACTCACAGAGTCTGAGCAAGCCAAAAAGCATGTTATTTACTGATGATGGAACAAGGTTTCATATGTTTGCGTTCCTGCCACAGCCAGTCCCTTCCATAGTCACTTCTGAAGCTGTTGTTGGGTTTTGATCACAACTGTCACAGCAGTAAAGATTTCAAAAACCTGAGGTTCCCATGTAATTAACAAATAGAAGTCACCGAATAGTGAAAACAAACATTAATCACTTCACCAAGGGAAAAACAGCAGTGTCAGTATTGTCTTTATTAGACAGCAGAGTTCAACCTTTAGAGAGGTCTTTAGAAAATGACATCTCATTGCTTCTGCTGCTGATGGACACACTTCTTATGAGTTGAAGATAGCGCATTTCATTGCCTGCAATCCAAATTAAAAAGACCCCACCAGGTCCTGATTAATATTCCCCGCTGATTGTATGATGAAATGAGAAAGTATCAGTGAAGCCAGATCAGAAAATAAGGAGGGAGAAAGGTTCTCACTGCTGTAAAGATGCACAAAATGACTTTGTCCTGTAAAGCATAATAATGCCTTCAGTGAAACACTGGAGGACATCTAATAAAGGAGAAATCTGACAGAGCGGGAGTGATTGAAAAAGTTAATTTAACCAGAGCAGGTAGGACAAGCAGGGTAAGAAAATTAATGATAATTCTACCAATTGCATTGAAGGCCCAAACAGAACTGCACTGTTGGATATTGGTCTCTGTCATGGCCTCAGATTGTATATGACCTGATCTACTTTACAGTAGCTTATCTGGAGCATGATGTGCTCCAGGGGCTCTAATGCTTTGTCTCTGATACAGGCCATGACACAGAGCTATCATCTTCAGCTCTGCTTCAGTGCTCATCTCTGCAAGCTCTGTGCCTTTGCTCCTCCAGCCTGCAGGTGCCTGTTTTTCCAAGGTCCTTTCCAACCTTGGTGGTTCTATGTTTGAAACTACTGATGTCTTTTTATCCTGGTTTTGCTCCTTCTCAGACAGGAGGACTCGCTGTAGCTGCCTGGGGGAGACAGGAGCAGGCTCAAATAGGACTTCTCCATGGTGGCATGTTGCCCCAGCAGTGCCATTCTCACCAGTTGCAGACTGGAAGCTCTGTCCAAGCATAATGGCAAAGCCTTTACTCCCTGTTTTTGCAGCTTCAGTGTCAATTCTTCAGATTTTGCAAGATTTGTGCCTCGAAATGTGCTCTGGATTTTCTGCAGTTTAAAATAAATAAATAAATAAACAAACAAATAAAAATAGAATTCAATAGAACAGTTGAGGTGGCATCAAGCCCCACTCCTGTGAGGCTCAGATATTGTTTTCTCCAGTAACATTTCATCTTCTTCAATAACTGGGATTGGAATTCAGAACTTCCTGGGAATTACTCACCTGCTGTGAGTACTCTCTCCACTTCATGAGTGCAGTCTATCCCCTCCACAGTTTTACTCCCACAAACATGAACGATAAACTTCCCCATAATGAAAGTAGCCAGACTCTGTTAGCACTTGGCTACTTTAACACCTTGAATGGGAATGATCCCATTCTCGGTTACAGTGGTGTAATGTCTGAACTGGGTTCGAAGTCTCTCTCCCCATATAATTCAGTGCTGCAAATTTGAACACATTTCAGTCCCTCAATTGCATTGTAGGCTACATTGCATGTAGCCTAGAGAATTCCTAGGTGAATGTCCTTTGGAGCCAGCCACAGCCCCAAATCCAGTTAATAAGATTCACCTCTCCGAAGAGCTAATTCAATCCCGGTTGCCATGAGCACATTATTTTCAGTTCCTGAGGTATCATAAGGGGCTTTGCCTCTCACTCTGCTGCCTCTGAGGGCTTCATTGGCTGTGCAAGTGGTCCCAGGCAATTCTAGGAAAGCCATGCATTTATGGATGGATGTTTCAAAGATTAAGTCATCCAGATGTGAGAGGGGAAAAACGAAGCTAAAACTCAGAAGAATTCCTTGGCAGATGAAAATGATGGATGAGAGGAGAAAAGGGAATATCCAGGCCCATTTCTGCTGGGGAACAGAACTGACAATCAAGGCTGAAGTCATGGAAAAAATATTTTGCAAGTCAGCCAATGGAGTCTTTGGAAAAGGTGGTGCTGTCAGAGGAAAATGGAAGACTTCAGGTGCCGGTGAACCCATTTGCAGAGAATACCTGAATCCTAACACTCAGTCAAGCTTAGAAAAGGTGGCATGAAGCCATCAGGGAGTCTTCTCAAACCCAAATGTGTTTCTCTGCTTTCCCTAGCTCCCTGTGTTTCTGGACACGTATTTATTACCTTTCTCTGGCAAATATTTACTCCTAAACCCCTGCCACATTTGTATCTGCAGTCCTCTCCTGACTTCTTATCCCTCCTCTGCTTCATGAAAAATATCGTTTCCCTGGTCCCTGGCAGTGCCTCGTTTATGTTGAAACCAGATCACATAAGATGGTGTTCAGCCATCTCTGGGTGGTTGTGTTTTTAGTTCTAAGCTTTAAGTGGTTGGCATAAAGTCATCTGTAAAAGGACAATAACAAGCGTGATGAATTCTAATGCTCTCTGTGCTTAGATAGCTCATGGATAACTGCATCACCAGTATTTCACAAAGCTGCAGTAACTCTCTTTAAAAAAAAAAAAAATCCTCACAAAAACAACACTACATCATAATATTCGTGGACAGATACAAAAAAATCAATGGCCAAGGATCTACATCTATCACAACTCGCAGAAAACCCTCTGCTAATATTAGGTCAAGGGAAGCTGCTCTAATTGTCTGGATTCCTCTGTCAGTTCGTATTCACCTGACACCATTCAATGGCATTAAAATGGATTTTCAGCCTCCTGCTTCATGCATCATAGGCAGAACAGAAAATAAATCAGCTCTTTTGGAGATAGCATTCAGGACAATGAAGCTGATGCCATGGAGAAATGCCCTCATTAGCACTGTCTCCTCGGCACCAGCATCATTTCAAGTCTGGGATTACAATGATCCCAGAAGGACCAAGGCAGCCTGGGGATTAACCCTCTCCCCAGTAGCACTGACACCCCAGTATTCTTGCCAGGAAAGGTGTCATGCCTTGCAAGATTTTGAGATTTGTAACAGAGCTTGAGGAGACTATTTGCCAGCAGATGTAAGCCAACATCAGCACAGTGGTGTCACTGAGCATCATTTGAAAAACAAGTGTAAATCAGGAAATTATGTATGAAATACAAGCATTATTATAATTAAATCATAATAGAAAATATAAAGCAATAATGCATTAGTTATCACAATAATTATACGTAATAATAATAACAGTATAACAAAGTAGAGAGCACTAAGGAGTCTTCTCTCTGCAGTGAGCAGCCTGCCAGGCACAGCAGACAGTGAGAAGGCCTGGCTTGCTCCAGAAAGCATCATACCTCAGGCACATAAAGAATCCAATATTTAGCGGTGCTGGTAATAATTTCTGCCAGTAAAACATGGACTGTAAGTCCAAATAAAAAGGGACAGATCTCGGAAGAAGAGCAGTTTTGCAGACAGTGGCAGCTGCTTTACCCTGCTGCAAAGAAGTGTTCACTAGCCTGACTCCTACTGAAGGCTGTGGGGCAGTTCGGCCTTGGTCTTGTACATAGATAATAGACAATGACAGGTTGAACACATGAGCAGCCACCCTGATGTAGATCAGACATCCATCCACTCATGCCTCTCTGGTGATGACATTGACAGGACCAGAGGGAATGGCATGGGGCTGTGTCAGGGGAGGGGCATCTGGGGGATAAGGGAAAGGTTCTGCACCAGAGGGTGGTGGGCATGGAACAGGCTGCCCAGGGGCACGGCCCCAAGTGCCAGAGTTCAAGGAGCATTTGTACAACACTCCAAGAGTGATGGTCTGATTTTTGGATGGCTCTGTGTGGGGCCAGAGGCTAGACTCACTGATCCTTATGGGTCCCTTCCAACACAGGATATTCTGTGATTCTATGATTCCAAGTCTCTTCCAGTAACTCAGACCCAATGCCTCATTTGTCCCTGTTGTCAGGATCTGGGGCCAGCACAGTCCTTCAGGAAAGAAAATGGAGAGGGATTTGGGAAACACTCTGGTGATGGATGCAGGCAGTCAGGGACCAGCTCCTGTTGGATGCGAAGAGCTGAACAAAGACCACAGCAAACACAGCCTTCATCAATTGGGAAGGACATGGCAGAAAAATCCCCATCTGATTTCGAAAGAAAGTGCAGAGAGGCTGATGAAGCAGAATTAAAATGTGCATTAGAGCTCTTCAGCGTGTCGCCACAACTGCTCTGCTGACAAGTGCTGTCACACTCCGCTCAAACAATGCTGTAGGGAAGCTGGGGCACACTTCTGAGGAAGTTCATGACAGACCTATGAGACCCCTCCTCGTAATAAATGACAACGAATGGTAATGACCAGGCACTCACAGTAAATGGCAATATCCACTTCAGTGCGAGGCATCCTGTGGCACAGAGAGAACCCTTTGTCTCCCTGGCAGTCTCGCATTGCTCCTGCTTTGTTCCTGTCCCCATGACGCCTCGTATCGCAGAAGGTGCTGCTGGAAGACAGCTCGTTTCAATAGGAGCAGAAAGGTAACTCCTTGTGAAATATCTCATTTGCCTATTAAAAAGCAGCAAGGCTCTAACCTCAGGTGGTTTCATCCCTGAGATCTGACATCTAATTTTAACCTACAAAGATTTTAACTCCCAGAAAATTTAGACTCTTATTTCTATCTGAAGGATCTCTCTGCTTAGTAAATAGCTCGTTACAGAAATGCTTAACATCTCAGCACACACTGTGGGAGAAGGTTGTTATAGCAGTGGAATGAGGCGATAACGTATCAGCAGCACCAAAAACAGCTGCCCCCTAAACGTAATTTATTTGCCTGATCTCCCTCTAATACATATGCCATTAAGCAGGATAGGGCTTTATGAAGGCATAGAAGGGAGAGAAAGGATGGAAATTCCCAAACTTCCTCCCTCAGACAGGTAGATGCCCACCAATACACCTGTGCAGAACCAATGGTACACAAAGCACTGCAGTCCCAGCCACTTCTCAGCCTTCTTCATGCTGTCACTGCAGCCCAGCCCACTTCTGTGCCAAATCTTGCAGGCTGTTAAGTCACCGTCAGGCACATCTCACCTGTCTTTGTGCTGGTGTATTCTGAGGCTCGCACAATCTGACGTTGGCCTTTAGCCTCACAGCATCAAGAACTAATAGCAAGTGTGACAAGCTGAGTCAAGACCGTGCTCAGCTGTGCCTGGCGTTGGAGCGTTGCCTGAAGTGGCTCCTGAAGCTGCTGCAGTGAAACCATGACGGATGGTACCAAAGGGCTCTGTGGGAGCCACTGAGTGGTGCAGTGCTCCCTGCTCATGAATCAGAGGATCGTAGAGGACGTGGCTGCTGAGCGCCTGCATGATGGCTGGCAGCCACTCTGGCTTAGCAGGCTGTGCTCCAGGAGCAGGGCTCCCATCGCTCACCCACAGCCATCTGCCCGCACACACATTGCTCAGCCTGGCTGATGAAGCTTAAATGAAGCCCATAACCATTAAAAGAAGTCTGATGTCTCTCATCTGGATCTTTGCTTGCCAGTCTGGAGGCCTCCCTGCATCCTGAGCACATCTCCCTGAATTATGGAATCATTAAGGTTAGAAAAGACCTCTAAGATCATCTAGTCCAACCTCCAGCCCAACCCCACCACGCCCGCTATGTCTCTTGGTGCCACATCTCCACGTTTCTTGGACACCTCCAGCAATGGTGACTCCACCACTTGGCAGCCCATGCCAGTGCATCACCACTCATTCTGAAAAGAGAAGTCTCCTAATATCCAATACAAACCTCCCCTGGTGCAACTTGAGGCCATTCCCTCTCATCCTATTGCCAGTTACCTGGGAGAAGAGGCTGACTGCTGCCACACATCCAGACATGCTCTGCCTGGCAGCTATAAAAAGGGGTGAGGAGCAGCAGAAATGCAAAGAGGCCGATGGTGAGCAGAGGGACAAGTAAGCTGGCTATCCTTGGTAGTCAGAGTCACATTATGTACAGCAGCTTTCCAGCATATTTTGGCATGAGCATACAAGCCTCCTCCAATGTCTCACCTCTGGCTGTCGCTGCAGAGCCAAATCCAAGCAGATCACGTAGCTCTGCATTCACCTTCTGTACCTTGGTCTGGAGGACGTGCAATGAACATGTTGGTGTAAACCCCCCTGAGGGCTGATGAGCATAAATCCCTCCCTCCCAGCAACTCACAGCCAATCAGGAGCAGTATGGAGACTACATGATGGAGGACTTCTAGATCTCAGACCTTAAAGAATTTTATTTTCACTTCAGGGCAAGTCAGCAAGGAGCGTATGAAACATTGCAGGCAGAGAAAAATAGCTGCTCTGGAAAATGTCCGCAATTTTCAGGGATTCCTGTTACTGCTGACTGAATCCACTCATTTCTGCCCTTGACTAAGTGCTCCCAGATCCCTCATGCCTCCCTGTGCTCCCTGTGGTGGCCAGGCAGGGTCACACTGGGAAGTACAAACATATGGATACACAGGATACCCCAGCTACCAAAGGGGGTTTCTGTGCTGGCTGTCGGTGTGCAGAAAGGCCTCCTGCTGCAGGGCTGGTTGGCTGCATACACTGAACTGAAACACAGACATGGGGATGGGGGAGAAACGCCTCTCGTGGAGCTTATGTCCATGTCAGAGGGGAAAGGTTTATTTCCTCCCTTGTGGGGGAAGGAAGTCCCTGCTCGGCCTGATATTGCTATTCATCATTTATGAAGAGATGTGAGGATGTATTTTTCCCCCAGCAACCCGGGGGCTGTCAAGAAGCAGAAGAAAAGCAGCCAGAAGTGCTCTTCCCCTTTCAGTCCGTCATCCACTCCACCTCCACCTGCCCCTTCCTGGCACCCTTTTGAGGCCCTCGGTTCCAAAGTGGCAACAGGGCTTTTGCTCCAGCAGGTATGTCTGCAAACTCCAGTCTGCACACTTTCTACATGTTTGTTATATAGTTATCTGACATTTATTTTAGACTGAGCCCAGGGTTTCATACAAATATTCGTAGTGTGATGGCTTTCAGCTCCGTCCTCCTGGAGACAAAGAGCATGACTTCTGACATGAGTTGACTCATGGGTTAATCTCTGTGTAGACAAGGTAATTTATCCTACAGCCAGCAACACTCTGTAGTGTCAACCCAAAGGGCCTGCAAGGCTTTCCTCAGCTGCAGGACGCATTCTAGGGACACTGCTTCTTTTCCACATGGAGGTCTACAGCTCTATTAACACCATCTTCCAATTGAGAGAAGACACACTCTTGCATACTCTCAAGCTTTACTGCCCAGAGACTGTCAACTGAAAGTATGTAGAAGAAGGGACATCCCCAGCTGTTCCCAGCAGGAGCCCATGGACATTGTCAAACACTGGGAGGTACAAGCCACTGGTTGATAAGGGAATCATCAGTGATAATATTTCCTTGACTTGATTAGCAATTCTTCTGCAACACAGCCATCCTCTGCCCAAGATAGCTCTGTAGGCCTGGAGATGGGTTTCTCTGAGGCCAAACCATATCCTTCACTGAGAGAAATCCTGTTGCAGCAAGAGGCAGTGACTGGAATGTTGTGGACATGGGGGAGAGCCGCAATGGATGTCCAGCTGTCCTCATCTGACCTGACTCTGGATGACCTTTAGACGCTGTGTTTGAGGAATATTACCATGCTGCTCTCAGCTACCCTGCTCCTGTGTCATGTTTCTGAAACTGTTAACCCACTATGACCTGTTCCTTGTTCCCACGCCTGCCAGGCCTGTCCTTCCTCCCTGTGTTGCTGACTTGTAGACTGAGCTATTTACTGGACGCCTCTAGCCTTGAAATCAACAAGAGAGAAGCTCACATTCGTATCAGTCCTTTGGGGCAGCTCTCATCATAGCGAAAACAGAGCCCTCACTCTCCCTGTTGGCTTAGCACAGCCATTCATCAGGCAGTGGGGTGCTGGATTATGTTACTGCATTGTTTATTGCTCACAGATTCACATCATTCTCACTGTGCTGTGTTCAGTTTATTTATTTACTGTCATTATTATTATTTTAAGAAAAAGGAAGAATGGACTACTACAGTGCACAGAGGACTCAGAGCCTGGTCCAGCCTGACCTTGAATGTCCTCATCCCTGAAGACTCTCAAGTACAGGCTGAATGGGACTCTGGGCAACCTGATGTAGCTGCTAGTGTCCCTGTTCATTGCAGGGGACTTGGACTAGATGGTGTTTAAGAGTCCCTTCCAACTCTAAGGATTCTATGATTCTATGATTTATGGCTTTGGTCTTGACCCAAGTCAAAGTGGATGGTGTCTGTACTGGATCAGCAGTAAGGCACGTGGGCAAGAAGAAACAGGGCTCTGAACTGAGAGCAGGGGAAGACAGGGAAAACTGTAGTAATAAGAAATAAACAAACACATTTCTTGTCCAAATGAAGTCAGTAAGATCATCATGAACAGGAAAAACCCTTTCTCCCTAAGCCAGTGTTCATCACAATGTGAAGCCTGTTGTACTCCGTGCATGTAAAATGTGTGTGTGCGTGCGTGCTGAAGCACTCCCTATCACCTTTGAGAGGTCTTGGAGACTGGAAGAGGTGCCTGAAGGCTGGAGGATAGCCAGTGTCATTCTGGTCTTCAAAAAGGGCAAGAATGAGGATCCAGGAAACTTCAGGCCAGTCAGCCTCACCTCTGTCCCTGGAAAGGTGATGAAACAGTTTGTCCTGGATGCCAACTCCAGGCAATTGGAAGAGAAGAGAGTTATCAGAAGTAGTCAGCATGGGTTCAGTAGGGGGAGCCTTCTATTATGTCATTACTGGCTGGGCAGATGGTGGGACAGCAGTGGATGTAGTCTAGCTTGATTTCAGCAAGGCATTTGACACTGTCTCCTGCAGCATCCTTGTAACAAAGTTGAGGAAGTATGAAATAGATGAATGGATGGTGAGGTGGGCTGAGAACTGACTGACTGGCAGAGCTCAGAGGGTTGTGATTGGCAGTGCAGAGTCCAGTTGGAGGCCTGTACCTAGTGGTGCTCCTTGGGGATCAGTGCTGGGTCCAGTCCTGTTCAACATCTTCATCAGTGACACACCAGCAGGCTGTGCTGCTATTCAGCAAGACCTGGAGAGGCTGGATAGATGGGCAGAGAGGAATCAGATGACGCTTAACAAGAGCAAGCATAGAGTCTTGCACCTAGGGAGGAATAACCACATGCACCTGTACAGGTTGGGGGATGAGCTGCTGGAGAGGAGCTCTGAGGAGAGGGACCTGGGTGTCCTGGTGGGTGATAGGCTGGCCATGAGTGTGCCCTGGTGGCCAAGAGGGCCAATGGGATGAGCGTGGCCAGCAGGTCAAGGAATGTGATCCTCCCCCCTACTCTGCTCTTGTGAAGCCTCACCTGGAGTACTGTGTCCAGTTCTGGGCTCTCTGGTACAAAACAGACAGGGATCTCCTTGAAAGACTCCAGCAGAGGGCTACAAAGATGATAAAAGACGTGGAACACCTCCTTTATGAGGAAAGGCTGAGAGACCTGGGTCTGTTCAGCCTTGAAAAAGAAGACTCATAGGGGATCTGATCCATGTCTATAAATCTAAGGAGCGGAAGGCAAAGGGACGAGACCAGACTATTCTCAGCAGTGTATGTGATAGGACGAGGGGAAATGGCCACAGACTGATACATAGGAAGTTCTGCACAAATGTGTGTGGGAACTTCTTCACAGTGAGGGTTACAGAGCACTGGCACAGGCTGCCCAGGTGGAGTCTCCTTCTCTGGAGATGTTCAAGACCCACCTGGACGCCTACCTGTGCAACCTGGGCTAGGGAGCTGCTTTGGCAGGGGTTTGGATTTGATGATCTCTAGAGGTCCCTTTCAACCCCTACAGTTTTGTGATTCTGTGATATGCATGTACCTACACACCTGCATAAGGAATTACATCTTTCACTGCATCTATAAAGTGGTGATAGAGAAATCCTGTATTACACATTTAATGTGCTCTTCCTACAGTCAGATTTTGCATTCCAAGAGATGCTCAGGGCTGCAATGCCTACTGCTGGCTTGTTTCAAAATGTAAGGAAACGTTTATCAGAAGTGATTGCATCTAGCTTCTTGTTAGAAATCAGTCACACAGCAAATTCCCAACATTTTTTCCTTCCAACCTTTGCAACACCTTCTCTCCTAAGGGAACTGAGTACCAGGAACTCAATGCACACCATGAAGAAGATCTCAAAGCAGGAAATAGGACATGTGGCTTGTGTTCCTCTTCCTGTTACTAATTTCTTGTGTCACCTTGGGCAAGCTATTTAACAGCTCCGCAGCCCACTTTTCTTACCTAGAAAGTATGTAAAGTAAGAATGCCTGTATAGTTCTTCAACAATGATGAAATGCACCACTCAGCCTAAAAATAAGGAGATGAAAAATTTAAGAAACGTCTGACTGGCCCGCAGCAATGGTCCATGCAGTCCAGCCTCCTCTCATTATCCCCACCCCTCCTAAGCACATACAGCCATCAGACTACAGGTGTCACAGGGCACCTCCCTGCCCACAAATTTGGGCCATGAGGAAAGCTGGGAGAGCTTCTCCCATGCTGGAAGCTGCCATGCTGCCACAGACCGGAGTCATGCTCTGTGTGGCATCCTTCTTCCCCACTGCACTCTGAGCCTTGCTGTCCCCACATGCCTCACCCCAAGCAGAAGTGGGGGCAGAAATCCACAGCACAGCCCCAGGGCTTTACGTGGAGAACTCACAGAAGAGCCACGGGTTTAGAAAAGCAAACAAGTAGTAATTAAAAATAAGTGGGCAGAGGCTCTACGTTCCCTCGCCCCATCTGGAAATGTAGAGGTGGATTTAGCGTGCCAATACTGACATTTTAATTAATCATTATTTCTAAAATGCTTTGCGGTAGAAAGCGTAACACAGTCGAAATTATTATTAATAGCACTTCTAGTAACATTTTGCTTTTTATTATTACATTACCATACATTAATATTATATAAGATTATTAATAACAACAGTAGTATCTCCTTAAACATGAGAGGGGGTACCTTTAGCTCTTTGCAGGATAAAAACACCAATACTCCTTACGAAAGGCTTTCCTTGTATTTTAACCAATAGTCACTTTATAATTCTGTCGTCGAAATTAACCACATAGTCTCAAGCTGGGATGGTCACGGTTACCAACAGGAAAGAAATACAATGTGCTCCAGTAAATAGAAGCAACCCTCCCTTCCCCAAAATGGTGCAAAATGCATAGGGGACCCTGTTGTCATAGTAACTGGCATTACAGCTCGCTTTCGATAATTAATGGAGGGCTTTGCTATTACAGTATTCTTGAAATTTCACTTTCCCCTGTGCTGCACTGCAGAATGCAGTATCATTTCCCCATTCATAAATATTTCATTACCACAGTCTGCTGTGTTTCATCATCACTGATAACGCTCAGCCTAATCCACCCATCGTGGGATTCAAGTAGCCCTGCTGGTACAGCAACTTCCATTTCCTCCTTCTACTCCTGCAGGCTTCCTTCCTCTTGCTCGGTGTTCACTTGCTGCAAAATGGTCATCGTAGGCTAAGTGGTGAGACCTTTGTTTTCCTTACTCTGAAAAATAAACATGAGTGGGAGAACACGAGCTCTGCTCAATGAAATAACACAGAGACACACATTCACTCAGTGTGGCATCACAGATGTTTAGATCAGCAATGGAGAGAAGAATTGCAGTACGTTACTGCAGGAGGAAACCTGGAATCTGATTCAGCAAAACCCAAGGGTACCTCTGGACACATGCACTGCCCCTCTGATGATGGCTGTAAGCAACAGAAGTGATGCTCTCATCCATGGGTGGGTTGATGGAGAATAAACTTTGTAAGTAACTTACCAGTAGAGAGTACAAAAGGCAGTGGCAGTAATGCAGATGGCAAAGAGAGAAGAAATACTTTTTAATTATTTTCCTTAGTATCAAAATGCTCAATCATACGAACTCCAAGGTGGTTACATGTGTGGCTTCTACTCACATCCACACAAGGAGCATGTGAGTTTCCCTGTTGAGCCTCACTTGATGTATTCTTCTCCTTTTTTTATGCTTTCCTCTTTTATTTTGCTATCCCTTTGAAACCAGCTGTGAGCCAAAGACTGAGAAAACTTACAGAGTTAGTGCTGGCCTCATCAGTGGCGATTACAAGACCTTTCTCCTGTAACTTTATGATACACATACCTCAGAATGCCTTTACAGTGGAGGAGATGAGGGAGGCCGAATGAAAGGGAAATGACATGTGTAACTTACTAAAAATTGCACAGAAAATTGCACAGAATCTGGCCCATCCTGTAATAACTATCACAGATGAGATATACTCTACCTCTGAGGGGGGGCTAAATTCTGTGTGAGAAATCTTGGTGCAAGTGAGAGCTAATGGAGACAATGGCAAGCGTTGCCTGATAGGCACTATACAAATATACAGATAAAATTTGTTCCATCTATTCTGCATGTAGCAGAAACATCTTGGCAAAAAAAACAACAACTGCACAGCCCATGCAATAAATAGCAGTTATTTGCCTATGCCATGCAATCTGCAAGACTCACTAGGATGTCGTTTATGTTGACACATTTAAAGAGAGAAGCTCTGAGAATCCATTTTCTTCAGAGCACCATAAAAAAAACTTACTTTTTTTTCCCCCATATATTTTCCAATTCAGACTCGGTAGTTTCATTCAGTAGAAAGGAAAGATTGGAATTGGAGAGAGGGAGCACCTCCTGTATGAGGAGAGGCTGAGAGACCTGGGGCTGTTCAGCCTGAGGGATCTTTGAACTGTTTATAAATATCTAAAGTTAGGGAGTCAAGTCACTGGGGTGGGCTCCTTTCAGTGGTGTGCAGGAAAAGAACAAGGGGCAATGGGCACAAACTAGGACATAGGAAGTTCCATACTAACACGAGGAAGAACTTATTTACTGTAGGAGTGAAAGAGCTCTGGAACAGACAGTCCAGAGAGGTTGTGGTGTTTCCTTCTCTGGAGATATTCAAGACCTATTCATGTGTAACCTGCTATAGGGAACATGCTTTAGTGTGGGAGCTGGCCTTGAAGATCTCTAGAGGTCCCTTCCAAGTCCTGCAACTCCATAATACTGTGATCCTTTATGGAGCATATCGTACCTCAGCCTCCCCACATGACACCTCTAATTCAGCCATTCTGAGCAGAGTGTTAACACTCTGCCAGCAGTGCAGAAAAATGGCACAAGTTTAAACCAACTGTCAGCCACCATTCTTCACCCCATTTTGTAAAATTGCTGCGCAGCCCATACAGCCAAAATGCATCAGACTTGCATTGCATTTTACCTCCAAGCAAGAACAGCCAGCAGGTTATTTTTAGCCATGATCCTTACAGGCTAAATATAACAGGTTAGAAACCTCCAGTTGACCAAGCATTTTGGAGGGAAATGTGTAGCGGGGCCACAAGCAGGTTACCTGACATCCAGAGGAAAAAGGCTATGACCTAAAAGCCATTCTTGTGAGTAACACGAGCCCTGGTTCCTTACACAATCATCCTGCTATCTCACGTTGCATTGCTAGCATACAAATTGTTGTGTTCAGCCTTCATCCATCCAAGAGCTGTCAGCATCTAGCTCTTCAACTCAGCAGTTCACAGGGGCTTTTTTGCTTTGCTTTGTTCAGGTTTAGAAAATAAAAAAAAAAAAAGCATGTGGATGAGCTTTGTGCAGTGTACCCATCTGCTCCGCGAATTTGCTGGTAGTGACACGTGAAGAGAAATTACTCATAACAATAAAGGCTATAATGTATTTTCCCTACTATTTTGGACCAAAAGATGTATATACTTGAGCACGTGGGTGTCAGAGAGAAACCAAGAGAGTGAATGCATGCGTGGGCTTATATGTAATTGCCATTTTATCTTGTTTTTCTTTTAAATTTCACTATGCTTTCCTAGCTTTTGAAGAGATTTCTCAGACCCCTGTTTTCTTCCTCCCATCTTCAGAAGCTCAGCCTTACAGCCACCATGAAGTGTGCCAACCAGCCATTTTCCACCAACTTCTCTGTAAAATCTACAGCCCCCATTCTGTAACCACATCCATTAGCATGGACATGGAAGAGCAGAAAGTCACTTTTTCTTTCTAACTATAAAATAAAAACAGAATAAAGCAAGGGTGTTCATGCCACTTGCGTTGGCACCTTCCTCCAATCTTTAACCTCTCCCTATCTCCTCAGGGATCTTTATGTCTTTCAGCTTCCCTCAAAGGAATTTTTAGCACCTGCATCTTACCAGCTCCAATGGAGCCAACAGACCATTCAGTGCAAGTCCTTGGAGATCCCCACTGCACACTTGGGCCACCAAGGAGAAGGACTCTTTATGCAGCAATGAATGACCACCTATTGCTGCCGCCAAGATAACCTGTTCCTAGCAATAGACTGCAGGCAGTCCCCAAACCAGCAGAAATCAACCAAGAACAGAGTCCTTATGTAAGGTGATGACATACTGTGGGTGAGGGAATCCAAACCTGATGGCACAGTGGAGACACATAGCTGCCCTAAGCAGTGGTGGCACAGAGGATCCTCAGTGGCCGTCCTGTGGTGGTTATGCCAGGTGGTGGATTACCCATTTTCCAAGGAATATAACGTTCACGCTCAGCCCACGTACACACCAGAGCACCGTGGAGGGGCCAAGTTGGTTCTAGGGAGTCTTCTTGGTTGCTGCTGTACATTTGAAAAAGTTGAGGCACTGATCTTCCCAGTTCTCCCTTGACATGGAGGCATCTGGTTTCACCGCTGCACTGCCCAAACTATCAATGGGAGCCTGGTTAAAGGTGTTGAGATGCTGAATAAATGTAGCAAATGGTGTCAATCAACTCTCAACACTAAGTCCTCGCAGAAGGGCTTCAGAGATGCAGAATCCCCTCCTGCCCACTGTACCAACTAAAAAGCCAATAGAAATTTTCTCTGTTATCTCACTGTCATGAGTTTTCATTTTTTGTCCCATATTTGTTCATTGTGGGTGATTCGGAGAAGAGAATTCAGGGAGAGGAAATCCCAGAGCTCAACAATGTGCTCTTCAAGGCCAGACACAGATAACCAGTGATAGTTCAACGTGCAGCAGTGATGCCATAAGCATTTCTTAGCACAATGTTTCCCTCTGGCAAACTGAGGGCAACTTCTTCATGGTCTCACTAGTTGATGCCACAGCAGAAAGCAAAAAGCAAAGCCACCAACTCCTGTTTCAGCAGGTCACATCATTTATTATGCTACTTAGACCTTGACTAGTCAGGATATACCCTGTACCTGGATTCTCGAACCACATCCCTCTTTCACCTAATAAGAATGTAATATTTAATCAGGAAACAATGATCTCTGACTGACGTGTGCTGTTAGGTTCCAGATAAGGCCTGTTCTCACACCTTTTCAGCCTCCTCATTCCAGCAGCCAAAAGCAAACACAGGCAAGGGACCTATAACCTCTTGCCAGACGATACCCATCTCCCAAAAGAAGACTAAACCCAGACTGAATGTACTACTGAGTAACAGCAGATGATGAAAAAAAAAAAAAGAAAGCAGTCTGAGAGATTTTTGATACTGTTATTAAGAACTGTAAGGCTGAAAAGCTGAAGAAGGAAAAGGAAAGGAAAAAGGAAAAGTCCCATCTATGAAAAAAAAGTCTAGGAACAGGGTCTAATTGAAAGCAGAAAACTAACCTACAGTCTAAGTCCTAGGACTAGCTGGAATGTTTTGGACAGAGAATTTTTTCATAAAATGGTCCAGAAAAAACAAAAACAAAAGCCATTTCAGGAGAACCATGTGCTTTTCGCAGGTCATATAGTGTAAGTTAATGGTGCAACCATTTTGGCAGCAGCTGTAACATTAAGATTTACTTGTCCTGAGAACTCCAGAACATGAAGGTTTACAGTGGCTTCCAAGTTGCTGACTTCTCATCAGCCCATAAGAAAACAGAAAGCCCTGTCACATCTATGAGTGCCTCAAATCAATCTCAAAAAATAAAGAAAAAACATACTTAAAAGACAATTAGATCAGTCGTTAAATAAATACTTTTGGGCTTTGATTTATGAGAAGTGTGAGAGTGGCAGAACTCTGTTTCAGGCTTGAATGGGTGTTTTAATTTGGTGAAATGTTAACATTTCTGGTGGATAAAAGTGAGAACTCCACCTCCAACAAAGCTCTGGAAATAATAATAATAAAAATATTCAAAGTAACATTTCGACTGATTTATGCGCAACTAGATAATAGCCCAAACAGCTGGATCAGTAGTGACTATTGTATTAAAAAAACCCCTAGATAAATCTTTCTAGTGATATGTAAAAAAAAGAGGTAGTCAAACGACACAGTGCCTCCTCTGTTCAGCAGTCAACGTCAGTTTCTAGAGTAACGTTTACCATCTTCATTAACAAATTGATGGTGCTTGAATAATTCAGAAGTTAACAAATATTGGGTTAAGCATAGCTTTGCAGATAGTGTAAACGAGACCAAATAATTTTTAATGTCTTGTGAGTCAGTTCCACTGTATGTGGCTTCAAAGAGCTGATGTGCTCAATATGCAGGTTCTCACCCAGCTCATCTCCTTCCTCTTTTAAGTCAAATGATTTCTCAAGGCTGTCTTCTATGAAAGACTTAATTTCATGCAGGATAAACAAAGCAGGACTATAGTAAAATCTGTATTCTGGCCACTAACTCTAAAAGGACCATTAACTCTAATTAATGACTGCTTAGTTAAAAATAAAAAGTGTGAAAAAAAAAAGATAAAATGTTGATCTTCATAGGAATGACAACAAACACGTTTTACTTCAAAATGACAATATTAAAAACCAGCAAATAATAGCATTTCACTTTTCAAAATTGCTTTTTCTAGTTCTACATACAGATGTTACTTCTTCACATGTTCAGACTTTTCCAGCAAGGCTTCCTTGTTGCCTTTGCTACACTAAATGAGGGTCCTATGGTCCTTCGGCAGTTCAGAGACAAAATCAGGGCTCACAAGACCTGAGACAGAAACAACACAAAGATGCAGCCTTTGCTTATGGCAGCCTAATCCAGGCATAGGGCCCACAGAAAGACGCTGGGACATGAACTGAATCTAGAGCCAACAGCCTGAGATATATGGCTTCTGTAAGAAATGCTCTTTGAAAATTCACCAAGAGGTGAGAGCATGAGGGTACTGTGGGACAAGACAACCAGCAATGACATATTTACCACTAAGACTGCTCTGGTCCAGTGGTCACTACATTTCAGTGTCAGGTGAAACAATTTTCACAAGACATGAATGCACGTGTACAGACACCCAATCTGAATCATGCTTCTGGATTCCTCTCCACTACAGTTCTATCAAAATAAATAATTACCATAATTGTTAGCCACATAACAACTTTACCTTCTCCATTTGCAATGCTCCTTAGCACTGGGCTAAGGAATGCTCAAGCTGTCACTTTTCACGACTATTAAATAAACCTTGATTTTTTTTCTTAGTTCTTATCATTAATCTTTTCTTTTTACCTCCTATTTACCCTCTGAGTCAAAACTCACTATAGAGAGCATCGCGTCATAGGAGCTAGATGTGGAAGGACCCTCTTAGATCAGTAGCTCTTCCTGCCAATGGAAAATTGTTCTCTGGAGCACTTTTCTAAAGCTTTGTCCAGTCTGTCTTTAAAAAGGGCCAAGCTCTTGCCCTTTCCCTTGGGAGACTGTTCCACAGCAAAATACATATCACTGTCAGACTATTTTACCTAACATTCTGCCTGACTATCATACCATTAGCCCTTGTTATAACCCTGCATGTCAGACCAAAAATTCCTCATTGCGCTTGGGAGAGTGGGAGGGTGTTCATACTCATCAAAGAGCTGCGTGTCTCACAAACCACACATTTGTTAGTCATGCCTTATCTAAGCTGTGCATAGTTTTTAATTTAAGCTCATCTACCTGTACCTCCACCTCTCCTGATCAGCTCTGTCATTCTGCTCTAAATATCTCCCAAATTTGTCATTTTTTCTCTGGTTATCAAGGGCCCAGGGTTGACTGTACAGGTTATTTTGGAATCTAGGACATCAGGAAAAGCTACGTGGCAGGTTCAAACCAATGCCAAGCATGCTTTCTTTTAAACAGAACTTAGTTAAACTGAGCTTCTTGCTACAGGATATGAATGACTTAAGTTTTCATGGGTGCAATAGGAAACGGTTCAATAGAAGGAAAATAATCAACTGAAAGTTCCTAAATACATGATCTTGCATTCAAGTGCCTAGACTGTCCAGATAAGCTTATCATACTGAGACAAGAACAAAATTAGATAACCTGATGAGTACTTTTAAGCATGCTTGACAGCCCTTAAAAAGAAGTGTGCTTCAGTCATCACCACATGAGTCTTAGCTGTCATGGAACCTTATAAAAATGTATCTGAATTAAGTTGCTCTGATATAAGCGTTGGTGGTGAGCACTGGCCTGGGTGCATGTTAGGACAAGAGTGAGGAGAACAAATGCTCTCTGCTTTCAGTGATGCCCTTGCCCCATGCAGTGGGCAGGGCTGCCACCTACCAGCTCAGGCTGCCCAGGGCCTCATCCAACCTGGCCTTGAGCACCTCCAGGGTTGGGGCACCCACAGCTTCTCTGGGCAGCTTGTGCCAGTGCCTCACTGCCCTCTAAGTGAAAAATTTCTTCCTAAAATCTAATCTAAACCTCTTCTCTTTTAGTTTAAAACCATTCCCCTTGTTCTATCACTATCACACTGTGTAAAGCATTGGCCTCCATGTATTTTATAAGCTCCATTTAAGTATAGGAAGGCCACAGTGAGGTCTGCATGGAACCTTCTCTTCTGCAGGCTCACCAAGCCCAGCTCCTTCACAGCCTCTCTTCAAAGGAGAGGTGAGTGTTTTATCTCCTTCCTCATGGCAGATCCAAGGTTCCAAAAGCTCCTGATGTAGTTTTGGTATGCACAACAGACCGAGGTCCTTGCAAAAAAAACATTCACTGGGAACTTAAGATGTATGAACTTGCTGCCAGCTGTCCTGCTGGCCCCACTCCATATGTGTTCTGGAAAAAGAGGGCTGGGGAGGAGTGGGGAATATTACAGGCCTGGTGACTCTCTTAACCTCCCTGTTTCCCTTCTCCTTCATCCTTAGCCTCTCAGGCACTGATCAAGTTCTGGTTTGATTTTGCAAATTCAGGTGGAGAAAGCATCCAGAGTGATTTACTAGAAGCTGTTACAATGCAGAGGAGCAGAGTAGTAAAGAGAGGCATAACCTTAGGTTAGGCCTGCACTGATGAGAACACACAGCACAGACAGAAAGGGACTTCCATACTGGATCAAAGGTGATTCTGGATCACTTGGATTTAGGGCTGATCTGTGACAAGAGAAACAAACCCTCAGCCTCTCCTGTCTTCATGTCTGATCAGTGCATACAGCTTGATCCCCATTTGAAAAAAGATTCAAGATTTTGCAAGAAAGCACAGAGTTATTGTCCCTGTTTAGAAATTGTCTCATATTTATGGGCAGACTGGCTCTTCTTTCTTAGGCCTATAACTAAGTGAGAGAGCTTCATAATAAGCCTACCCTACCTATTCAAAAGGCCACGGGGATCACAGGGCCTAGTGTATACCTCACAATACATATGGTCACAGAACCCTTCTAACTTGAGTTTTTCCAAACCACGACGACTGCAAAGAATCTCTTTGATTGGCTGAATATCAGCCTGAATTGAAGATGTGGTCTCCACGTGGAGATGGCCATGCATGATGCCATCTGACTACATCAGACAAATGGCCTCTTCCCTAGTGGCAATGCAACAGCTGCCATTTGAATGCAGGGCAGAACTTCTCATGTGGACTAGCTCACATCTATGGGGAAATTAACTTCTTTTCTTCCTTCCCCTCTTGTCTCCACTGAAATATCACTGTTAGGAGATACCCCACTGTGCCAGGGCATCTTCCCATCTAGCTGATTTACTTAATATGACAGAGAAAGCGATAGCAATCAACAGGTCCTGCAAGATAAAAGCTACTGTCCTATCTGTTGCCCTGCCCTCTGCTTAACAACTCCAGTACGATGAACAGTCAAGTAAGTCAATCTGTAATGTTACCACTGCACAAGCCTGCCCTCTAGTAAAGATCAAAGCTGATTTTTATTAATAACTTCTAAGAGGCTAGGATTTTATTTATTTATTTTTTAATTAGGGCAGAGTGCTAACATAGTTCAAATTTATTTTATATGTCTGGCCTTTCTATCGTGTCATCCTTCTTTCTGCAGGGCAGAAAAAGACCTGAATCGTCACCAGCAGCAGATGTTGCGAAGCAGTCCAAAACAGATGCCAGAAAGTCTTTCAGCTGAAAGGAAAGCGTCTCAAGTGGGAAAGAGAGTTCTCTGCCTAAAAATTAGACTGCTTTGAAGGGAGAGTGCTCAGAAGACTGTTGGCTCTCTGGCAGCAGGAGGCATCAGAAAGTATTGAATTTTCCTTGGAAAAAGGTGATTTTCCGTGTACTGGAGCTAAGCAGCAGGAAACAAAACTCACTAATCACACAGAGTATGGGGAACAACAACTCTGCTTTTGTATCTGCAGAGAAGAAATAAGGCTCACACCGCTCCCTCCAACCTATTACATATGTGTGCAGTACCTGAATGAGGTAATTCTGTAAGGTGCTGATGACCTCAGAAACGATGGACTGCTCTCCATGCTTGAAAACAATAGACAATGCTGCAAGACCAGGAAAATTAGGAAATTAGTTCATTCTTAACCATTTCTTATTTTCTAGCAAGTGGAAATGAATGAAAAGTGATGCTGACTATACAGCACGATAACTTAACAGCTTGTAAACACACAGAATGCTGCTGAAATTACTTATTAAAAACAGTTTGTAATCATTTTCTGGAAGAACGTGCAGGAGACCACACAGGGCACCAGATTCTTATTAATATTCTGTCCTCCTGTCTGAACTTTCATTTATGATACACTTACCACTATCAACCTTCATTACAACCCTGCTGTCTCTCTTTCATCTTCCTACAAAAGTGAGGGTCTGCCCAGTGGTGATGGGTGTCCATCCTTTCACTGTCAGTGAACATCACACAATTTTGAACCGAGGGAAACAGTCTCAGCCACATGGGACATCAAGGTGAGGGTCTCCAAGGCCCAGTGATGTTCTGCCAACCTCAGTGATTAACAGCAGCTGTGCTGAGTACAGAGACCCAAATATGAAGTTAAACATGAGTTTAGGGTACCTGCTTTAGCAGTGGGATTGGACTCAATGATCTCTTGAGGTCCCTTCCAACCCCTGTGATTCTATAAACATAGGTCAATTTAAATGGCTGCATGATCTAGAAGGGACAAACCAACCTATGTATTGCACGGGAACACATCCATTCCCATGCTGGCTTACTCAATTCCTACTCTGAAATCTGTCAATAAAGGCCTTGTGAATGACTGCTAGTTTCTCTACCACCAATGAGTAAAGATTTGGTATGGGAATCAATAACCCCTTTAAATTAATCATCAGTTACAATAACAGATGAGCAATGAGCTTGGCTATGCACACTAATTATTTACTATGTGCTATGGGAAGGCAGGCAGCCAAACACACATCCGTGCCTCCTGGAAACGCTGTGGGAGAGAGGGAGGGTGCTTCCATGCATTAAGCCCAGGACAGCTCTGCTGCTTAGCTACTGCGTGACCTCTCGCTAAACCCACTCCCCTCTCCCAAAATGACATCAGTGTCACTATGATCACTGAGTGCCAGGTTTCAAAACATTTCGAGAGACTAAACATTTGGAAGGATGCCCAGTGGGACTTTCAGACCCGCACAGACATCAACAAAATCCTACCAGCAGTTGTCCCTATCTGTTAGGGTCTCAAAATCTTTTAATCCTGACCCTTCATCTCAGTGGGTTTTGATATCTGTGGATGAATAACCTCTCATGAGCAGGTAGTGATTCCACTGAAAAATGACTGCACAGGCAACAAGTCATGAGATGCATCCAACTGATATTTTGCCGCTGCAAATACCAGTATAGTGCTTCTGGCTGTGTCACGCTGTGATACATGTGAAGCTGCAGCCACTAAAATAAAAAGAGAACAACCTATTGCCCATTTAAGTGGCAGCTGCTCTGGATGACTGCGGTGCTGCCCAGCAAATTACTGAGCAGGCAGAGGCACAATTCTCTGGGCCACGTGTTAATCACCTGCATCCAGAGGGTGAGCACAGAGAGACCTTGCAGTAATGCGGCGTGGGAGCACAGGCTCTAGGCTGTGGTATAACACATCTCCCTGCCTACTGCCTCACAGTGTCTCTCCACAAAAGCCAGGCCAAACTTTCATAGTGAGGATTTTAAGAGAAGGTAAGCAAAACCAAAATGAGATCGGCTGGTCAGGGGCCAAAATGATTTTAAAACAGTTTTCCAAGTATGAAAGGCAAACTGAAACAGATTCTACATAGTTAACAGTGAGCATAAAAAGAACGACAGAGGCCATCTGACAAAAACACTGAAGTGCAAAACTTGCCAACCACATAACCATATCAGATGTTAATGACGATCAAACCTTATACAACAGACTCTATGGAAGTCAGTGTCTTTCCCCAGTCATATGTCTGTGCTCTGTGTTGAAGTGCAAGTCTTATCTTCTGAGGCACTCAGCTTAAAATTCAGCTGTAATTGAAGTCGTGTTTAAAAGCAGGTAGTAAATGTCAGTGACTGGTGTCTTGCATGTCCTGTAGATTTGTTCAGCATTGCTTCAGTTCTGGTGGCCATTCAGAGGCAACACTCTGAAATGACAGACTCTGGGTTGACAACACTCTGGGTTGACAGATGGACTCCGTGATCTTAATGATCTTTTCCAACCTTTATGATTCTATGAACACTCTCAACCTGAAAATTTTATCAGGATGTTTGTTATTAGTCAGTTTGTACAGAAAGCAAATCTTTTTTACATAAAGAGCCTTCTCTTAGCAGAGACGCACAGCAGACAATATCTGTATAGAGCTCTAAGCTTTTAGGCTACTAGTTTCAGAGTTGAAGTACAAAGTCATTTTCTCTCAACAATTCTGATGGTGATGGTTCAGTTGGCAGGCCTACCACTGAAGTTGCCAGCACAGAATTTTATATGCTTACAGTCAATTCAACAGAACTTCTGCATGTTTCTGTCTGTCTGTGTTGAGTGGAATCAGCACAGAGTGCTTTCTAACTGTGGCATAACTAATGAGCACTGGCCAAGCTTTGGTTTACCCAACAGTTAAGACAGGGCTCTTCAGCTTTACTCAAACATGAACTCAGCGCATTTGACTTAATTCTGCTTTTTGGGGTGAGATTCCTTGAGTTTACTCTGTTGGACCACCAAAAGAGTCCTGGCTTGGCCATGAATGTTTACCTTGAATCAAAAAGCTAAGCCTTACATGAACTCACACTAGGACTGAGAACAGTTTGTCAGTGTTCACAATAATCAGCACATCTCCACTCGTTATGAAGCTGATAAATTCAGCACTAAAGCATGGCCACCGATCTCCTAAAGTGACAGGAGTAATGCTCCAAATGGAAGGTAAAATGCCACCATCACATGTTTACAAATCTACTCTGGATTTTCAGAAAAATAACAAAAAAGCCACTTTCAAATTAGTGCAACTGCTTGACCATGTCTGGCAATAGTAGTTTACTGATGGCAGAGATCACTGAAGTCTCAAGGGTAAAAACACAGCAATTTACTGGCTATCTTACAACACTTTTCCACTGCAGCACCTTTAACAAGAACATCAAAAACAAATAAGTGTCATTGCACTGTAAATCTGCAGCCAGTTCACTAGGAATATCCCAAACTGGGGACCAAAGCAAAATCTTTAGCCCTCCAGAAATCACAGATAACTTGAAAAGTCATGGTGACTATGAACAAAACCAGCACCCAGAACATTTAAATTGTATGTACTGTTCAGTCAAAGAACTCCCCGGCCAGCTTTCCTGGGGACATGTCTCTTCTTTGGCTACAATTGATTTTTTTTCTCTTTTATTAAAGGCTGCTGAAATAAAACCCAGCAGCACACAAAACCAAATGCAAAGAGCTGATAAAAACAAGAAGCAAGGCATTGTGCCTTCCACTATGCTCATCAGTCAGCACACACACTAATTGCTCAAATGCTGCTCCTCTTTATGGCACGGTATCACTCTGATATTTAGGAACTTGTCCACCTTTACTAGATGTGTAGCTCATCCAGTTACAGCAGTTGTTTGCAGTGTGGGTCTGTGAAAGATGACATTTTCATGAGGTAGACTGTAGGGAAGCAGAGGCAAGCAGGAGAACTATCCTGGCACATACACTGTTCCTAGTCTTCAAGGCAGCTTACATGCTTTCATGCTTTGTGTCCTCAGAAAAGCCAAGAGACAGGTCAGGGTAGCATCTTCTTTTAAAGAGCTTGTCAGGGACTGTGCCAAGGGTCTTCCTCAGTAAGGTTTCTGTATTCCCACCAGAGGTCTGATCAGCCACTGACATACTGGCAGCATTGTCTGTCTCTGATCAGTAGTAAAATAAATCATGGTTATTACACACTGAGATTCCCATGTTGGTGTCCACAAGGGGCCATATGGTTTCAAATTATTCACCTTAGAGTCTGCTAGTGCCCACAGCAAATTTCCCTGATACAATTAAGGACAGGCGATGATGGAAAAGTCATATTTTCCAAAGGACAGCAGCAGAAGAATGCAACACTGATGCCTACTGATGTCTTTTGATCTGAGGTCTGCTTTGCTAGTAGTGATGAATCTCTGCCGAAATAACAGGTTACATCAACCCTAGAATATATATGACAAAGGCTTATCTAACCTAAAAATACTCAAACATTCTAATTATGCTCATGACCAGTCCATCTGATTTTACAGACCTTAGAATTCTTCATATAATTAAACTGAGCTTGCTCCTGAAGAAGTTGTTTGTTGTTGCTGGTTTTTTTTTTTTAATCTTAACGGTTTGCATTTTTGTCTGAGAGTCGCTACACCTACTTGCAGAAGATGATCCCACAATTTCAGGCCAACATCATGGAAAGCTCTGCTGCAGTGATGGTGTGACTACGAAGAGTGGAGAAGGCTCACTATCTATTTTTCTCCTCCTTGCTTTCCCCACATTTCTATGTCCCCCAAACTAGGCAATTGAAATGAAGGAACTGAAAGATTCAGGGAGCAGAAAATGGACTTCACTAATCAGTACATACAAAGGAGAATCTTGCAACCTACTCCACCCTAGACAGTCTCTTCTTTCCCCAGGAGACCATTATCCTTGGCATAGCAGGCAGATTTTAGTACACTTACCATATGCTATGCCATTAATTAACATCCACATAATTTGCTGCCCAGTGTGGTAGTGTGGATCATGCCCTGTCTTGGAATAACGTCTGCTCAGTGCAACACTCCTCTTCAGTGGTTCTCACTGTGAATCCAAAAATGCAAAAGATGAAGAAGACAGAGCAAGATCAAATGGGCTAGGAATCTTAGTAGATCTTACATTAAAAATAACCAAGTAGGTTCACATGTTGCATAAGTGGCATCCATTCTGTTGCCTTGCAGAAAGCCTAGCATATTGTTTTCATAATCAAGTTATTTGGATGACACAACAGCAATTTAGATTAGGATTTGTTTACACAGCTAAATATGTCGAGTAATGAAATTAAAATAAGCTTTCTGCTTCTGTCACATCTGCAGTAGTAACTGCTGGCTTCTTATAGTTGAATACAAGCCTGCTGCACAGATGTTTCTCGATATGGTATAAATCAGTGTTAGATGCTGTTTATTGCAGAGCTTTTACTGCTTTCTTCCCTGAAGGAGGGAACGTTCCATCACAGCAACCAGATGTGACCTGCAAGACTGTATGAAATACCATTAAAAGCAAGAACAGATCCCTTATTCAATACCAGCATCTGCAATGGCTCATCAAGTAATTATCAGGCCATTTGAAAACCTCTGTAGGACCTAACATCATTACTGCCCGGACTTGCTTATTATAACCTGCATTGAAAAAGCCAAACATCTCTTAAATTCACTGGTGTCTGAAATAGGAGATCTCATTTTAGTTAGGGTTCAGTCCCAAACAGTCAAATTTCTGAGCAGATACTGCTGCTAGAAAGTAAGACGGTGTGAGAGATTCAGGGAGGTGTGTTTCAGGGCACCGTAAGGAAGAGCTTCTGTCTTCTGCCATCCTGCCCCACGTGACAGCACTGCCTTGATGATGTCAGGAAACAGATGTAGATGGCAGTGGTCCCTGTGTGAGGCAAACTGAGATAAGGGGTCTCCTTGCTTGGGGAAAGTGCACATCTCTGAGAGCCTCAATAAGTGGCTCTGCTAACTTCTGTGGTAGCAGAGACATACAACGGGAAAGACTCACCAATGGCCCACCATTTGAAGGCAGCCAAGTCCAGTCCTAGAGCCTGTCTGTCTTCTCCTCTGTCGAAAATGAAAGCAATACCCTAAGGCTCTGATGGTGCAAGAGCCAAACTTCACAGGGTTTACCTCTTGGAAGGTTTTGTGAAGGAAAACCTGCCATTTCTTATTGAAAGAAAGGGAGAGGTGGAAGAACAAAATTGCCTCTGTTTTGCTTCGCTCGTTACACAGACAGAAGATCCTGTCAACACAGAAATAATGCCAAGTCTTTACTGGAATTTAATGGAACCCAGGGACTAATTAACAACACAGAAAACCACAAGGCAGTGTATTTCTTATCGTAACAAGAGGGAAATCTCACATTACTGCTGCTCCCCACTTTCTTAAAATAAAGCCCATGTTTTGTCAATGATTTCTTAATAGAAATGTTTATTATCTGGTAATTTTACCACTGCTCACTTATTATTTGCTTAATATGCTGGGTTCAGTCACAGAACTCCTCTTTACTTGTACCCCTCATTCCATAAAACAGAAAAAGAAAAAAGAAAAAGAAAAAAGAAAAAAAAAACAGGAAAAAAAAGGGGAAAAAAAGGGAAAATAACTTCCATTAGGGCTTCAGACCAGCAATGCTAGAACCTGCCCTCAACCCCAAGTTCTCGAACTGCTGATTCCTCAATAGCTTGATGGATACGATGCACCTCGTTCTGCGTTAAAGTCTTCTCCGGGTGACGGTAAATGATACGGTAGCAATGGCTGACCTTCTTCGTCCTACAAAACACAAACCAAAAGAAGACTCATAAATACACGTGCCTAGAAATGCAAATAATTGAGGCCAAACACTTACCCTCTGGACCATTTTTTATTTGCTGCCTAATTTTGTTCCTGTTGCTTGAAAATCATCTTAATACTAAAGTACACAGTCTGGAGAGGCAGGACTGAGCTGAATTTTAATTTTGGCAGAAGAGTTCGCTGAAGTCCACCTTATACTTCCACTCAGTTTTGCTGCAGGTCTCTCATTTTGGTACTGACATGGCTGTCTACAGAGAGCACTGTGCGCACACAGCCTCCTCAGACTGATGGGCTTGGTGACAAACATAAGGAAAACACCATTCAAACTCCACATGCTGGGAAGCAGCACTGTTAGATAATGTGAGACATCTCAGGCCTCACCGTTCTCCAGCATGGAGGAAGAATCTCAACACATTGCCACAAAAGCAATATTCATTTTTCAGCTGAGGTGACACGAGACATTGTCCTCCATCTTCCACAGTCAAATTGACAGATGAACCCTGGCACGATGGGAAAAAGTTAGCCTCCCAGCAGTTGCTGTGAAGTGAGGCAGAGGGCCCCAGTCCACAAAGAGCTGCTTGGGATGGCTTCCTTGTGAAAGTGGCCAGAAAGGGAACTGCCATCCTCACCCACCAGCCCCGTGTAAAGCAGGGACAACCCAGCAAACTCAGGAAGAACACAGCATGACATGACAGCAGGAGTAAATGTCAACATTTCTCGTCCTTTGCTGTAGAAAGTAAAAGTGACCATGGGAAAGAGACATGGTTTAGTGGGCATGGTGGGGATGGGTTGACAATTGGCTAGGTGATCTTACTGGTCTAAGGCTATATATGCACATTCACAAAGATAACTCTTAAGGTACTCATTTCAATGTCAGATCCTTCTAGAAATGGGCACAGGTAGTTTTTGACCTCAGAACAGTTATGTGATGCCAACTTTGTCCCACCCAACTTTGGTGGGAAGCTTGCCCTGCACCCACTGGCAGTTAATAAATAAATAAATAAATAAATAAATAATTATTTCAAAGTAAAGCATTCCCCCCTTTTTTGTGTTCCTTGAAGATGAAGCAAGTGAAATCTGACTGGTATAAGAAAGGGCACACTACATTTTATAAGGTGCTAGCTCACTGCAGTTAACTGCTAAAAAACAGCCAAGAGCTTCCCCAGGGCGTAGGTTAAATATGGAAAGGTGGTCTTCAAGAAAAAGGAGGGAAGTATAACTGTGGAGAAGGTATTGCCCTGCTCTGCTCCACCACTGCAAAACAGTTGGGAGGAAAAAACTGGGAGAAACAAGGAAATGGAATAAAAAGGGTTTGGACAGATGCTACACAGAGAAATGTGATTAAGAGGAAGGGATAATTAATTGGGGCTCAACAGAAATGCTTTAAAAAATAAAAGACTACAAAATACCATTACAGCTTGTAATACTTTGACTTTTAATGGCATAACAATCCACCTGAACAAAGACATTTCCAAATTGCTCTGGCTGAAAATCTCTTCAGCAGCTGTACAGACATATGCCTGATCCTGAAACTCTACTATATACTGGGAATATATTCCAGGAAGGAAAACTATTGCTACCATCTGATGTGAAGTAAGAACAAGTTTGGCTAACCTAGTCAAGCTGTGGTAGGGGTAGCTTCAGCATCATTGCTTCACTGGTCCATGGGTAACTAAAGGTAATGATTTCTCTTGTCCAGTGTGTTTATGTAGTACCCTCCCTTCACCCTAGAAAGCAGTTCACTCGTGGGCAAATTAAATAGGTCACAATATGATGCATTAGTTTCCTGTGGGAGTTAAGGAGGCATTTAAATCAAGAAAGGACAGATGTCCTACAGAGCAGCAATGGACTGCAGTTCAGACAGCTGCAACTGCAGTTAAGCATTGGTATGGGAGATAAAACAGGGATTGCATTAAACGTAATTACAGAATCAAAGAATCACAGATTTGTAGGGGTTGGAAGGGACCTCTAGAGATCATTGAGTCCAACCCCCTGCCAAAGCAGCTCCCTAGCCAGGTGGCACAGGTAGGCATCCAGGCGGGTCTTGAACATCTTCAGAGAAGGAAAATCCACAACCTCTGTGAGTAACCTAATTAATCTAAATTTAATTCTAGCTAAACAACAACATGAATACTGACACATGTGGCTGGCTCACCCACACATCACTCACATGGTTGGTATGTTACAATTTTCTCCTATTCTTTTAGCTAGGATTATTTGCATATTCATTACTACTTAGAAAGAAGGATCATTATTATATAATTACTCTTACTATCTCAGTAAAAAACAAGCTCTAAGTTTCAGAAAACTGAAGCACTGTTTTCAGGGCACTACTAGCTAACTTTTCAAGGCAGATGAGAATGAGTACTTCTTGGTCTTTTCCCCCTTAATACCTACTCTACTCCCAAAAAATACTAAGACAATGTGATTAATCACTATCACCAGCTGCAACTGGAAACAGTTACTGTCAGCAAATAATACATTCACTGGTTTTCTTTCTTGCTTTGAATGTTTGCATGTTCTGTGAGGATGCACAGTCACAACCTAATGTAAAGATAGCTCTGCTGCTGCATAATGAACTCTCAATTGCATGTCATGCTGCAGCTTGATGATAGAGAAGCAGCAGCTCTCTATCTTGACCAGCAGTAAAATTGAGGCTAAAACCAAGAAGAGCAGCTTCACCCAGTAAAACAAAATACAAAAATAAAAATGAAAAAAAGGTAAAAATAAAAATAGAAGCTTGAGTGCACGAGGCTTTATTTACCTAAGCTGCAGCTTGCAGTCACATGGGCTCCTGCCCTCCCATTAGGCTTTAGCTGATCTCAGTGTCACAAGTCTCCTCTGCACCAGCCTGCGGCTCTCAGGTAATGAAACGCAGTGAATACAGTGAAGCACTGCTCAAAGGGAAAAATAAGATAGGGATGTACTCTGAGGCCGCAGGAGGAAACAAGAATGCAGTCAGTGAACAAACACTGAATCAATGTCTAATGTCCTTTCATGAATTTTTTGGAGGAAATAGCTATGCCTTGTGATTTAAGGAATTGGCATGCAGCCGCATCCACATGCGAAAGAAGTGCTCACTGCCTGGTCAGATTCCCTGCATGGAGCCATCCTGAAGGTCAGTGTATATGTATTGATATTTCAGCATGGTATCTTTGCACAGCAAGAAATTAAGGAACCTTGGTCTCCCAGCCATCTAGTAAAATATTTGTGAAAGCGACCTGACACTGGAATTGAGGCAAGAATGAAAGGCAATAAAAAACAACACCCATGTGTTATCTTCCCCAGCTTGGAAATCCACAGATGGATGCTTTCAATAGAAATTGTCTATAAAGCTGATCCCAGAAACTACCAACAGCCACACGACTGGATGTGCAGCCACTGGGGAAGCTGCCTCTGTGGTTAGACAGAAGACACTGGGCCGTTTGGTAACCAAAATGTTACCTAGGGAGAAAATGTCTGGTCTTGGCTTTTCTCACCTGATGTGTAATACTGTAACAAGAATTCCCCACTCTGCTCTTATAGAAGATGAAGGGCAGCAGTGAGCTAGAGGAAAAAAAGACCACTTTCAACTGTATTCTACTTTCTATCTTTCTTAAAGCACAGGCACTTCTGCATGGAACTTAGCCTTGCTCTCATGTGGTTGAGGACATTTTTCTAGAGAGCTGGAATTGCTTTGAGGAATAGAAGAGGAATAGAAAAGCAGAGATGACAATCTCCCACAGCATCTAGGGGTGAAAACGAGGAATCTCTTTTGTATGCCAAGCAATGCCCTAAGCAGTACTACTCTCCACCACTTCCATATTGTACCTCTTCCTATACACATGATAACACAACTGTTCAAGATTATTTTCTCTACACTGAGTTGTGTGAAGGAGGATCTTGGATGCTTTCCTAATTTTCACAGAATCACAGCATTGTAGGGGTTGGAAGGGACATCTAGAGATCATTGAGTCCAACCCCCTGCCAAAGCAGCTCCCTAGCCCAGATTGCACAGACAGGTGTCCGTGTGGGTCTTGAACATCTTCGGAGAAGAAGACTCCACCACCTCTCTGTGCAGCCTGTGCTAGTGCTCCGTCACTGCACTGTGAAGAAGTTCCCACATGCATTTGCGTGGAACTTCCTATTCATCAGTTTGTGTCCATTTCCCCTCTTCTTATCACCACACACCACTGAGAAGAGTTCAGCCTCATCCCTTTGCCTCCCGCTCCTTAGGTATTTATAGACATGGATCAGATCTCCTCTGAGTCTTCTTTTCTCAAGACCCAGGTCTCTCATCCTCTCCTCACTCTCCTCATAAGGGAGGTGCTCCACATCCTTTATCTGCAATATTGGATTGCATCTTATATCTCAAAGAAAGACTTGTTTGTGAGGGATCATCCTACGAGGGATGAAATGAAAGTACATGTACTACTGTGATGGCAGGTAAAACTTCCCTATACCCAACTTTCTGCAGCCTGCAAATATGATGTCAAACCTTCAGCATTGGTGTCACCACAAAAATCCCTACCAACATCCCACCAAACTACTTTAAGGAAAGCCAACAGAAGCTGAATGCATGGTTCTACCTGTCTATGGTTCCATTTAGTTTGCAAGGAGGGTAATGAGTGAGACTACCTTGGATACCCAATTCAGATACAGCCACCTACATTTGCTGTCTGCAATCTATGAGAAGGAAGGCCTCCACGAACTGGTAGATATTGGCCACAGTTCCTGCATTGAACACATTTAAGAGCTAAAACCTCTCTTTGAGGAATCTATCCAGCCAAAGCTCCTCTCCACAATATACCTGAAGCCTGCTTCTCCACTTAAAAAGACACCAAAGTCTTCAGCATTCAACAGCACAGAGAAGATGTAATTACCTTTTCCTTTTTGTTTCATGCTTTCAGACCACATCCACCACTATTACAGAAAGCGCACATGTCATACTATAAATTTTAAATCAACAAATAGCACTCTTTGCTAGGAACCAGATCATGGAAAATGGCAAAAGGCTTGTGCTATATACCTTACTGTCAAGGCCAAACAATTCAATTACCATGGTGATATGCACGTAGAATACAGCTCTAATTCTCTGAACAAAGGCCTTTCCCAAAGATGCATTCTCATCTGTCCTTTCAAATGCTAATACTCCATTTCTCTGGAAGAGTGTATTGTACATAAAAAGCACTTTTTTTTTTTAAATAGACATGTTTTTGTTTAAGCTGATTTTCATGCTGGGGAAATACACTAGATCACCTCCAGAAGAAAGAATTGTTTTAAACCCACAGAAAGAAGGGACTGGTCATTTCTCTTGAACAGCTGATACCTGGCAGAAGCATGGTTCAGTTCCAAAGACAGTTCAGCTCAACATCACAATTCTGAGATTGTCAACATTACTTGACCACCGAATTGGCTGGTTTTTATTTTTTATTTTTTTGGTGGTTTTAATTGTAAAAGAGATGTGTGTTCACTGAGAGAGAATGAGACTAAAAAGATTGCTATTCTATTTCAAAAACTTGAGACCATAATGGACTTTTTGCCATTTTCCATTTGGACACGGTGAAATCTGTATCTGAATATGAAACCCTGAACCTACTTGTTTTTTTCACTCTTCCTTTCTTTAATATTAATTCATTTTTAAGCTCATCTCTTATTCTTGGAAAAAAAAAAAAGGTCAAAACTCTGTTAATAACCAGGTTATTGAGAGAAAAAAGCACTGCATGGGGTGCAGTGGCCAAGCACATAGATAACATACGCTAGTTAAGTTAATGAAAGCTAGACAAAAAATGCAAGTGCTCAAACTTGTTCAACTTCTGAGTCTCTGAGATATTTTTATGTATCCATAAATAGGATTTAACCATTTTCAAGCATCTGAACACTTTGTATATCTAATGAATTTCCTTTTACACCTAAATCTCTTACCTAATTTCTTATATGCCAGAAGAGACAGAGATCATAGAATCATTAAGGCTGGAAAAGACCACTAAGATATCTAGTTCAGCTGTCAACTCATCCGCACCATGCCCACTAACTATGTCCCTCAGTGCCACATCCACACAGTTCTTAAACACCTCCGGGGATGGTGACATCACCACCTCTCTGGGAAGCCTGTGCCAGTGCTTCACCACTCTTTACGTGAAGAATTTTTTTCTAATATCCAACCTAAACCTTGCCTGGCACAACTGGAGGGCATTACCTCTTGCCCTATTACAAGTTACCTCGGAGAAGAGGCCAACTTTCAGCTCGTTACAGCTTCCTTTCAGGTTGCTGTAGAGGGCAATAAGGCCTCCCCTGAGCTTCCACTTCTCCAGACTAAGCAATCCAATTTCTCTCAGCCACTCCTCATCAGATTTGTGTTCCAGATGCCTCATCCGCTTTGTTGCCCTTCTCTGGACATGCACCAGGGCCTTGACATCTTTTGTGTAGTGAGGGGCTCAAAACTGAACCGGCCCAGTGATCCAGCCTATCCAACCCCTCTGCAGGACCTTCCTACTCTCAGGCAGATCGACACAACCCCCAAATCCGTGTCATCTGCAAACTTATCAAGGGTGCACTCAATCACCTCATCCAGCTCATCAATAAAGATATTAAACACAGTCTGTCCCTAAATTCCCCCTGGGAAACACCACTGGTGACTGTTTGCCAGTGGAATTTAACTCCACTCCATTATCTGTCCTGGCCCTGCAGCCAGTCTTTTACCCAGAGAAGAGTACACACACCCAAGCCATGGGCTGCCAGCTTCTCCAGGAAAATGCTGAGGGAGATGGGGTCAAAGACTTTACTGAAGTCTAGGTAGATTACATTCACAGCCTTTCCCTCATCCACAAGGCATGTCATGTGGTCATGGAAGGTCAAACTGGACTTTCATGAACCTAAACCCAGATATATAATGAATGTTACACAAGTATCAGCCAAAGTAGGAAGTCTCTTCACTATAAGATGCATTCACTAAAAGCTTAGTGGAACTATTCAACCAATTATTTATCTTTTGGCCATCATTTTGGCCCCTACCTACTTTTTTCCATTTCAACACACTACCTTAGTTTGTTGATGAATGCCAGCAAAAGAGCCAACATGAGGGTGGTATGGGGTTCTTCTCTCTCAGCTCCCAACTACAAGGGAACCTTGCAAACAGATGAAGTTACACAATAAAACCTGAAAGGATATTTCCCTGGTGCACTGTTATAGGTGTCTCAGTAATACAGTACAATACAGTCAACCCATCTCAGATCCAAGCACTTCCCATTAAAGAGCTCTAAGGCCTCAAAAAGAAATGGAATCCATCTCATTCAAGCAACAATGAAATATCACAGTTGTGAAGTATAGGAAGAACAAAATCATTCTCCATTATACCAAAAGAATATCCAAAGTCTCCATAGGATCACAAGATAACTGACACATAGAATTTTACTGCCACGGAAAACCAGAAAAACACTGCAAAGCCACAGGCTTCGGGATTGTGAGTTGTTTTTTTTATTAATTTTGTTTTAAATATGACTAATTGATTCTTTGAATAATGCACTACTCAATGGTTGTAGACCAGGTATGAAACCAGTTCTCAAGGGATGGATTCCAGCACTGGTGCAAACTGCTTGTCCTTCTCCAACCTCCCTCTTTTTGGGAAAACCATGTATCAAACACAGGTAGCAGTATTAAGGAGTTGATTACACAGGGATTTAAATATGGAACTGTCAGAGATGTCCCTTTTTGTAAGACAAACTTAGCTCTCTCCAATCACATTAGGCCTCATCAGTTTCTAAGGGTTCACCACTCCATCTAGTGATACAGTTCAAAATCCTGCTCTAAATCCAGGGAGATGATAGGCTAGAGGCTGAGTGTCGTCAAGAGCTGCTGACAGCACAGTAACCCTGGAGCACTCACCATGCCAGAGAGAAACAACTTTATGCACTTTTAATTGAACGAGTCTCTCAACTTACCATGGCTGAGGCTTTCAGGAGTAAAATAAAGCCCTGAAGTGGGCATTCACACAAAGATCAGGATGTGTGCAAGCTGGTGAGGTTCAGAACATGGTAAAAAAAAACAAAAACAAAACTTCTTCAGGGTTATCACTATACAAGGGCTACCACAAGTGGAATAATGATAGGAAAAAGCAATTCTGGCACAAATACAAACATAAAAATCCAGTGAAACAACTGCTACCCACTGCAGTGGAAAACAAGGGAAGGTTGTTTGGTAAAATATTTGGGACATTTAATTATGTGCTAAACATAGAAAAATAATTGGATGCTGAAAGCATGAGAGAAGAAGTGATAGTCTCAGCATCACACAAGACATAACACCTGTTGTGTACACAGCACATAGTTTTTTTAGCTTTGCTTTACCTGGGTTTAATTGTAAAGGTTCAGTGAAAAATGATTTTCAATGTCTAATTGGGTTTTCACCAAAACAAAAAGCAAAGGGCAATACTTTTTGTTGTTTTTGATAAAAATTTGATTAATAGAGGCTTAAACATTTGCCAACACAGCAACCAAAAGAACAAATTTTGTATCTATTTGGATACCGTGCCTCATAGGAATTGCAACCTTGACTTTATCTCTGTATAGTTCAGAAGCAACTGCAAAACTACATTTCCCGTGGGAGGCCAAGGCCAAAAATTCCTATCAAGAATCACACCCTTTTCTACAAAAGAAACTTGGATGACATAGTTGATAAGGAATGAGAGCATACTGAGGAGAACAGAAGCATACAACATTGGAAGTCCTTGCAGCGTTGGCAGCTAAAGTGTTCTTACTGCTAGCCAGCAAATAATAGCAAATTCTTACAGAAAAATTTACATTTTCAGCGAATAAAACACAACAAATCAATGTATTTTCTGTCACTGCTGGCTCTGACACTTTTCCCACATTTCTCCTGACCTCCTAAATCACAAAAGATTTAAATAGAGAATAACGCAGCTTTGGCAACAATAAGCTCTGTGGATCAGGAAGAAGTTGATGACTTAGAAGTGCACTGCCTTCCAGGTCAACTGGCTGGTACTGAAGCAGGTCATGGACACAACCTGCTTGCAAAAAAACCCACAAAAAAAAAAAAAAAAAACCACAACAAAACAACAAAACAAAACAAAAAAAACTTTGGAAAATACTTTTGCAGAATTGTTGTACTTCTTGTGCACAGACATATTCACATCCTCCTGAGACATGGTAAGATGAAGAAAGAGGGTCTGGTCCTGCATCTGCCACCAAGCAGTATTAGTTCCATCACTGGTCATTAGTCACATCAGTATCACTTAAAAATTTCCAACCACTGGCAACTGAAATGCCATCTAGAAGCACTTAAGAGTGATGACTTATCTCAATAATTTGAACAAAACCAACGTGAGCAGTGAATGTGGACTCTTTCAAATGCTATCTAAAATATTTATAATAAAAATGTTAAGTGTGATACCTTCTCGGTTCTTCTGAGTGAAAGATCAAAGAAGAGAAGTATAAATATTTAGCAGATTTTTCCCCCAACTACATGTTAATACTAAAGGCTACAAAAAGTATTACTAAAAATAACATTGCTGTCAAATTAAAACATATTTCATAATAGAGAAAAAAGGGAATTTATATGAGAATTTAAAACAATTCATTCTCCTAAAAAATGAAGATGGATAGGAGTGACAGCATCTCCATCGAGCACTAGCAGAAATCATGGTCTACAAATATAGGTGTCAGATAAGTGCATGGTAAGGACTGAATGCTGATTCAGGTACTTGTGTAGATTTCATCACTGAGGTTAGTGAGTTTGTCCTCACTACATCCAGGAGCTAGGTGATTAAGTTTCTCTTACATTTAATTAGAGGTGAAGTAAAGAGGGACATGGCTCTGGACACAGATCAGGAACCTATATGATTTTTCCAAAGTCACACAGCAAATCAATGACAGAGGAGGGACATGAATGAGTGCAGGCACAGACCCTTTGAGTCACCTTTCTTTCAAGTTGCTCTTCCCATACATGCACACTTCCAGTTACTCTTCTTTTCTATAAATTGGGTAGCAGCCTTGGAAATAAAATAGGCTGCAGCAGGAAAAAGCAACTCAATGGTCAGGATAATCAAATGTTCTGTGTATTGCAGGTGACAAAAAAAGCTCAAATATGGAGAAAGCAGGAGAGGGAGAAGATGGAAGAGAAGAGTTAACGGGAGGACACAAGGGGCTTCAAGATCAAGAGCAGAAGTAGAAAGAAATTGTATAATTTTAAATTATTTTAAATATTAATTGTGTAAAAGCAACAACTAAAAGCAACCCCAAGCAGTCTGCAGCACTTGAAGGAAACTCAAAAATATTTGTACATCTGCGTGTGCAAATACAGGGAGTTTCTCAATGGGCTTCCTTACACAGTACCTGTAAAAACTAGCGTGAATTCTGCAGCTGTTCACAAGATTAAGTGTTCTTTATTACTTCCTTCCACTCCATATATGATTTTTCTTTCAGAATTGTCAGATTTTATGAGCCTTAATCTGGCTAACTGGTTTTGTTTTGAAGATACAGAAATTCCCCACTTTCCCTCCCTGAGGGTGGTTTGGTTTCACACAGACAGGCAGAAGAAACCTGTTTTTATTGTTTTTCTGACAGTTGCTGCCTTGGAAAGACAACTAAGAAAAGGTCCTCGAAGTGAGGACAACTATCGGCCAGCAGACTGAACTAGTGTTGAAACAAGAAAACTACCTGACTGTCAAACTGGTTAAAAACAAAACACCAAAACAATAAAAACAAACAACAAACCCTTTAGCTGGGTCCCATCTGCATGGACAATACACTTGTACCATCACGTCGGACAAAAACCCTGTCTCACAGATGAGGCTTGCCTGGTTATTTTGAACAGAAGGATGGTGAAGAATGTTAGTTGTAATGCAACCAGCCAAAGGATGACAACATGTAGCAAGCAGGTGCACTGGACAGAACTTCTACAGCTGTCAAAATGAGCTTTAGTTTAGAATTCTCTAACTGATGCTTGGCACCTATATCATTAATATTATGCCTGCCCTTTGGGAAAAGACAAAAGATGAGTATGATCAGTATGATGCAGTGTTTGCACATTGAAAACCTCATAGAAGAATATAATACAAACACCCATTGATAAAACACAATGTGGGTATGAAGACTAATAGGACAGGGGACAAAATGAGAGGCTTCATTAGAAAGTACTATGAAATAATTGGTCTACTACTCAAGAAAGGAAAAAAGGCATTGATACATTATCTTAGAAAGACCGAAATATCATTTTTGCTAAGACTTCTTAAAAGGCCAACCGATCCTCTAACTATGGGGAAATGGTATCAGCAAAGAAGGGATAAGATTTCAGACCAGAATGGAGAACACACAGTGAGCACTAGGCTAAATCAAATGTTCTTAAATTGTCCAAGCCTGATGAAATTTGCTTTAAGATATTTAGAAATAAGTGGAAGAAATCTCACAGCTGTTATCAGTTGTCTTTGAGAGTTCATGGAAAGTAAGTAAGATACCAAATGTTTGGAAATGATAGGAGTGCTTGTCTTTGAAAATGGAAAAGAACAACAACAAATCACCTTAAAAAAATCAGGGGGGAGCTCCTGATCAGTTGTTTTTGCTTCAAATACCCAGAAAGACTCTGGTGCAGATAACCAAAGCACTTGTAAGCACATCAAGGATATGGTGATTTATGCACCATCCCTGGAGAGTTTCAAGGCAAGGCTGGGTAAGGCCCTGGGCAACCTGATGTAGCTGTGGTGTCTCTGTTCATTCCAAGGGAGCTGGAGTAGCCTACAGAGGCCCCTTCCAAGCCTAAGGATTCTATGATTCTACAATTCTAAGTATATAAAAAAAGACAAAAAATAAAATACATGGAGGTATCAAGCAAATCCAGCCAAAACAATCTAATTTCCTTAATTATTAGTCTAACAAATAAGTCTATAAATTGCAGCAGGTAGCAAACACGATGCACATGTAGGGGTGTGTACACATCTTCAGAGTCTGTTAAACCAGGTAAGAAAAAAACATGAATATTTTACAAAACACAAAAAATTTAAGAAGTCACAGGTGATGTCAAAAAGTGTCAGAAAAGATATTTAAAATTATAACAGAAAATGTAAAAAAAAAAAAAAAAGTAAGAAAGAAAAAGAAAAATGCTAGATCCGGTTGATAAGATTAGGTAGTACAAAATATGTCATCATAAATATTTTACCTTGGAGGAGACTGAATAAATGCAGATGAGCAAACTAATGATCTACGTGATAACTACTAAAAGGTGAAGTAGCTGGAGTAGCTGACAAAATTTGTTGTTTCTGGAAGCGGTCATCCATAGTTTGTAACCAAATTTAAAGGATTCTTCTTGTAGGGTTCTTCATCCTGGCTTCTGTATTTTCATTAATGGAACGGGCAATTCAGAAGAAGTGTTTATTAACCAGCAAATTACACTAAACTGGGTAAAACAGCAAGTGCATCTGGGGATGAGACTAGAACAATTTTGACAAATTGGAAAAGCTGAAGGACAGAATTCAACCACGACAAGTGCAAGCTTCTGTATTTTGCCAGGAACAACCAGCTGCACACACTGAGAATGGGAAAACAGCAGTCCTGCATAGATGACAATAAGGACCACAAGGAATGAAGAAGCTGAAGGTGAATTGGTGATGCTGTGCTTTCACCTAAGCAAACATCACTCTGGGATGAAGTGAGGGAAGGCAGCCAGATTGACATCCTTCCACTCTACTCAACTCTGCTGCTGACTCAGCTGAAGTACCCTGGAGAAAGATATGAGACAACTGGTGGCAGATCTTCAGGGAGCAGTGAGAACGAGCAGATGTCTAGATAACATGAATTATGGGGAAAGGCTGAGAGAATGATGATTGCTCCGCCTAAAGAGGAAGGAGCATTAAAGCACCCTTCAAATACATAAAATGCAGAGTTAGGTAATAATCTGTTCATCAGCATTTATAGGAGGCAGGAGAAGAAAGTAATGGGCTCAAACTGCAGAAATGTTCTGCTTGTAAACTCGCTTGGAAAGGCGGTGGGGTCATTCACTGCTGGAAATCTTTAAGGACTGGTTATACAAGCGTCTGTCAGAAATGCTATAAGTAGAGCTGATCCTGCTTTGGAGTGGGAGGATGAACTAGGTGGCAATACTCTTCAATTCTGTAGCATAAAATGTAACAGTCTTTAAAGTGCAGCAAGTTACTTGATTAGCAAAGACAGTTCCAACCAAATACACATCATGTGTTTGCTTATCCCATTGCATTAAAAGGACATGGGGGAAAAAAGCCTGGTCCAGGAAGGCAAGCAAGTAGGAAATGAAAATCAAGGCAAAAGAGATGTTTTACCAGAATTATAATCCCAGAAAATAAAACAAACATGGAAAAGCTTCTGCAGGGAACAGAAGAGAGAGACGGACAGACTGAGAAGAAAAAGGAATCACCAGAAAATGAAGTAACCTCTCTAGGCCAGCAATCCTTTTGTTAGTGTTGTAGCCATTGCTGAAATACAGTAGATAGGAAAGCAACATGCTGCTGAGTTATCTTTCAATGGAAAAATAAATCCACAAAAAGAGAGATGTCCACTCCTTAAGACAGTAATCCAAAGGGAGAATGTCACTCAGGTATCTGTCCCTTTGCTTCAGGGCTGAGATGCCTTAGGAAAGCTCTAAGGAACAGCCAGAGAAGATGATGCATGTCCTTGATATGTTGAACTGAAACTTTCCTTTGTATGTTTTTCTGATCTTATATCAAGAATTTAACCCTTTGCTTTCATCTATCCGCTCATTTTGAAGTCTGGGCAGTTTAGAAAGAGAAGGATAAAGTCTTGCTTATACAGCAAAACAGTATAACCAAACAAGCCTGTTGGAAATCTGCAACCCATAGGTAATATCAGTCCTTGCATGAAGACCCTGATGAGGACAACTACTCTGGGGAGTAGCTGAACATGGAAGGTGATTAACTTCATGGCATGTTGCAGGTAGAGAGTGAAAAATAGAGAGGAAATCCCACACGCCATGATATACTGCAGATCAGCTAATCTCAGAATAGAAATACATGGAAATGTAATAGAAATCTCAGCTTATGTAACCTCAGTATAACGCTCTCAGCAATCTCCCATATTTTCCTTCTATTTGTACACATCACTCTGTTTCTCACTTACTGCTGTTCCGTATTCACCTGGTGTACCCTTTTCCCACACACACAGTAGATGCAAGGAGAGAGCTGTCTTTCATTTACTCTACCTACACTGCCTTTTGCAGAAGGGTATGACAGGCCATGACTCTGCTACAAACAAAAGCAATCCCACATACCTGTATAGGAATACATGTATGTGAGCATGTATATGCTTTCACAGCCACTGCTCAGAAGTCTCCTGCTGACCTCTGAATTTTGTTTGGACTGGTAAGAATGCAGTAACCTTGACGTTTACTAAATCTTCCTCAGAGATTAAACGTTGATCTCATAAAAGTTCCACTGTAGATGTGTTCTTTTGTTCCTCCATGAAATATGAAGTTGCCAAGGAAGAAATAAACTATTTATGACTGATGCCTGTACGGTAACGAAGAATGGCTTAATGGGGGCATGTACCACTTTGAAAGTACTGCAGTTTGTTGCTCCCTGAACTGAAGGCTCTTACACAGCGCTGAGGAAGTATACTCTCTTTTCTCCTCAAAAGAAGATCAAATTCTTGGCACAATTGTCTAAATCATAGCAGAAAGATTTATACACGCCACAGACTCCTACATGCAGTCCCACATGTCTGCATTACATGTAGGTAAATCACTGTAGGTTACATAGTGCTGCACCCAGACTGCAGCAGCTCCAGTTAGATGACTGAAATTAGCTCAGTTACCCTTACATTACGAACTTTAGAGTTACTTAGGAAGACATTGATATTTATTATACATAAGATGCAGCAATTTGGTGGCTTGACCTCAAACTCTATCATCTCTGCTAGTACATCTTACTCATGTGAATCACAGTAATGAAAAGAAGAGGCTGTCCATCTGTAGGTAGCCAGCTACCCAAACAGTCACCCTGCCAACTGGCACCAGGAGGCCACACTTAAGATCAGCAGCTTGCTCTCTACTTTACCTAATTCTTGTGATATCCAGCCAGCACGGCTGATGTTCAAACACAGCAGTACCACTGTGTTTTGAAACAGAGAACCAAAGAATATGAAAATCATTAGGTGTGGTTACTGCTGAGATAGTTGCATTGTTACACAAGCTCCCTTCTGAACTGCCTCCAACTACCATGTCTGTGCACTGCACCGAAATGCACAAATTCTTCTCCTCACACAGTGACACCTCTCTCTGCAGAAATGGCTGGACAGACACTGGTGCTGGATGCATGGAGTCAGTGAGAGAATGCAGCAGCTTAAAATGAAAGAAATGACAGAGGAAACTCTTGCAGATGTTAACAGAAAGAAGATGGAGACCACAATACTCCTTTGATCTTTTTGCACTGCCATCTCTATCTACAGTGAAGACCCAGAGAGACAGTTTGGACAACCCAGTAAGATCGTATTGGACAAAACACTTACAAGTTTTTCCAAGATGGAGTAGAGCTTACCTATACTGCTAGTACACCTGCATGGACAGGGACAAGCTTGGTCTCTCAGATCCCATGAGAGATTGGTTCTGATTTTATATATCCAACAACACATCACAGGAACTCCACAGGAGCTCATGAAGTAAAAGCAATGAAAAAATCTGAATCTGATAAAAGAAATGCACGTGGAAATAACAGATAAGCCCACATAATCAGTAAAGTACATTCATGTATGAAGGTCATGTAAAAACAGTATATCCAAAATGGGACTCATATACAAGGGAAAGGAAAAAAACATGTCTGGCTGTCCTTCCCTAAGCACTGCCAAGTGCAGTATCCTGGCCTATTCCCACTGAAGGCAATGGAATGGCATCTCCTTTATGCCAATGGAGGATTTAGCTGACGTTTTACAAAACAAGAGGGATGGCTCCCTGGACAGCAATGTTTATAGAACTGATGAGCAGAAGCAGTCAGTCGGATCCTCTTCTTAAAACTGATGATACACCAGTTTGGTTAGGAAATGAGTACACATGTTCAAGACTGCATTGAGCAGAGGTAAGCAAATACAGCTATGCCAGTTGAACTCTGCAACAGTGTGAACTCTTCTGACACCATTTAAGCCTGAGGTCAATAGTTTAAGCAGATCTTACACAAGTAGGGGCCTTCATAGGGCCCTTCCTCCAGCTCAAGTTTGATTCTATGTAGGCAAATTACTCCCTTCTGGTTAATGTAATACAAGTCTTGCAAAGACAGACTTCTACTTGTAAGCTCTATTTTTTTGGTACATCATCAAATACAGCAGCATTGTTTAAGAGACTGCTTTCATTAATCTGTTCACAACCACAGCCTATAACTGTTTCTGTATATTGTGAGACATCACCCCAAGCTGACTGTATGGTTTTCACAAATTAAGAAGTGGAGCTGGACAGAAGTAGGGTATTGGAATTGAGAGAAATAACCATGAATCACTCATTTGCTGACTGAAGGCACAGTTGCCTTTAATTAATAGTTAAACAGAGGATATGAGATAATAAGTGGGACTGTTATGAAACTTAACCATGAGATACTTTGAGTAATGATCTACAAAGCTGCTAACTGGATTCAGTATGTTTTTGAGTCATTACCATATAGGACTGGGTTGCTCTGACTGGTATATGAAATCCATATGGCTAGAGACATTAAATGACTTACTTTCAGTTAGAGAAGAAGATGGAAATGAGCACACATTTACATGGATCTTCAAAAATGAGAAATGAATAATAAAAAAGTAATCAGATATGGTTACATACCATCCGTACCAACAGTACTTTATCATTTCACTTTTAATTACAGATGTCCTGTGACTGAGAACTAGCAGACATGAAATTAGCATGAATTTTCAATGTTTTGGGAAAAATATAATAGGTTTACTGGACTCAATGTATCTGTTAGGACATCAGCTCAAAATAAAATGAGGACCAGGTAGAAAGATGCTGGGTATAAAAACAAATCACTGATCTTTCACCTCTTTCAACATTTTCACATTCAAACTGAGATGCTAAATGAGCTGAGCACTTAACACAAAAAAGAGCAGAAATTACAAACCCACCACTATGGCTATAATTAATTCTGGAATAATTACTCCAGCAAAGACCAAGGCTGAGCTAGTCAGACAACTCTATTATCTTTCACATGAAGAAAGTGTGATTAGTGGAGGAAATGTCACATTTACACTTAAAAATTGCTTCAAAGATGACTTGTATCTTTTGGCACGACTCAGCCATCTTAAAAACACTGTGAGAGAGGCAGAGACAGCAAAGAAAACTCCTTTTTTTTTTACAACTTCTCACCCTTGCATTCAGCCACCAAGTTTAGACTGAATATTCAGTATCTCCATGCTTGGCACATCCCAGGCATCAGCACTGAGCTGCTCTCAGCTGATCCTTGCGGATGCAGCATCGTCTCTCCTGGAGATAAAGGCTCCTTGCATAGAGTCTGTGCAGCACAGAGCAGCAGGGCAAAGAGAACTGCATCTTCTTCACTCCCTGGAAATGCTGCACAAATCATAGAAATGTAGGACAGACCTGATGAGGATTCACAATTCCACCTCTCTGCTGAGTCTGCACTTGGCACTTCTCTTTCAGCTTCATATCACATTTGATGTGGCATCTACTTTTCTCTCCAGACCTTGTAAGTACATTTTTCCTCCGTTATAAATCTCAAACAGAGCACCATGAAACATTGACTTGATCTAGATGACCTTGATCGACCCGGTGCTGAAATTCTGATAGCAATGACCACAACAGCTACATTTGGTTTAAAGTATAAAAACTACCTGCATCACTGAGTAGTGACATCCCAGCTCCAAGTGTTGCATGGCTCGCGAAAGTCACAACTAAAAGAATGACTAGAGCAGGCTGAAATTAGAGACATATTTGATTTGTTTCAGTCAAGAAATGAATCAAAGAAACCTACGCCTTTTTGAAAGCTTCCCATCTAGTGTTACAAACCCAAATATACACACATGGTATATGTGGTGTTCACTAGCTTTACCCTTTCTATTCAGGACAAGCACACCTGCATTATTTTGCTGGTTGTGAGTCTTGGAAAGCAGCGCTGAAAGCAGGTTCAAGGAAGACAGAAAGAACTAACCTTTCTTCTGCTTGAAAGCAAGAATAACATCTGAAGAGTTACAGACAATGCTAAAATGAAATTTAAGTGTACTCACAGACTGCGATACTTGAATTACAGTTACAGTGAATTACTGAGCAACCATTCGTCAGCTGAACTGCTGAAACTATGTCCACGCTTCCAGCCATGCCAGCAATACAGTAAAACTTACTGTCTTCAACTGCTCCAACAAAGTATATTTAAGAATGCACAAACTTTCAGACTATGCAGATGAGCGGAGGTGGCAATTCATTCAGCTATGGAAATGGGATCAATTCCAGCTAGCTTATTTATTGTTGTCTGGCCTGCTTAAACTGACAACGTTCATCTTTGACAACCATCAGAAATCTCTGAATATGGCAGGATATCAGAAGGGGAAGCGGGGCTGGGAAGGACAGTGAGTCACAAGGACTTGCTGACTGTCATTAAACGAACCACTTAACACGTGAAGAGAAATACAGCCATAGTAAGTGAAGCTCAGTAGAAACTCCTATCCAAAACAAGTGTTCTGAAATTCTTGCAGAACGCAGTGTACACATTTGACATACCTGGATCTTGTGTACAGGACCACCTCTGTGCATTTCAGTGGTCCTTCTCCAGGGCTGCTGAACTCCTGCAGGAGACAGCATCACTTCCAGTAGTAATCTGGCAGTGCACAGTGGCAACATCTGCTACAGTAAAATACCTACTACAAACTTTAGAAAGCAAGGAGGGCAAAACCTTGTGTGTTTAAAACACTTACTGAATGTACTGAATTTAGCTGTTTACATCTTCTTCTCATCAGGTATTTCAGTAAGGAATAAAACAGCCTATTATGAATCATCTGAGTGGACTACATGGACAAGAGAGCAACGACTGGCATTTGAGATCTCACCCTCAAACTTGAAGGCTCCAAACAGTCTGTCTCTCTCCATTTATCATAGTTATGATGGTGAGAAAACACTAAGTCCATCATGGATGTGATTAGCCTAAGAGGTAATCTTTGATGTGGTAATGGCTGCAAAGGGAAGGGAAGGGAAGGGAAGGGAGACGGAGACGGAAAGGAAAAAAGGCAGTAACCAACTATTTTTGCATGAAAGAACAGTCCCTGAGTGAAGGTAAAAGAATTGAGAGGACAGTGAAATGGCTTATCTCGCAATGCATCCATTTCGTAAGCCCATATTTTTATGTTCCTCAGAGAAGCAGAGATTCATGGAGAGCAAGTAGAGGCTTGAGGGTTTTCTGAAGTTTGTCTGGTTAAAGGTGTAAGGTACTTTGATTAATTTGTCTTTTCTTTCAGAAATGCAGTAGTCATCAAATGATCATAAAATAGAGCCACGATTAAACAACAGTTTGGAGGTGAGCGTAGAGATGCCCGCTCACAGTAAATCTAACCTGCTTCTGGGAAAGCCTGCAGATCACTCCAGGTTCTGGGCTGCTGTGTTAGACTGCTCCCTGTCCTCACTCTAGCTCATGTACAGGCTTCCCAAAAGCAGGACAAGCTCTCCATTTACATTTAGAAGGCTTTTACAGACATAACTGAGATTTTCCAAAGCCACGTACTGTCATATTTATAACAGCACAAAGAATCTGTGTAAGCACTGGAATCCAATTTGGGAAAAATGAAGACGTATCTTGGTTTAAGTTTCATATACACAGAACTCTCTACTGTAAAGCAAAGTATGTATAATTGGAAAGGTATAAATACAGTTCTAACTGACATGCAATTCTGCGTTATTTAGTATTTAAGCTCTGTAACACAACTACATATTGTCATATTCAAAACTCAGCACTCAAATAAGAGTTCAGAAATAAAAGTACTCCCAGTATTTTTGTGTTAGCTGAAAATTGCCAATCATTTTTTGTTGCAAAAACATTTTCCATGCACTCTTAGTATTCCTCCGAGACAAAAATACTTTGGCTGGGAAAATTATCCATTTTACAAGTGTCAAACTATTTTTAAACCCTATTCTTCCGTGTGCTCATCTATGTTTAGAAGAGCAGAAATTTATTTGTGAAATTCCCTAAAGAGGGGAATTCGGATAGCAAAGGTAGGTGGGAAGAAAAAAGAAGCCCCAGTATGTATTCTCTAGAGGGGAAGGTTACTAAGTGCTGAATTCTGACACTTCACACAAAACGAGCATCACCTAACTTCAGCATGGTTTTGTGCAATTCTATGAGATGCTCAGTACTACCATGAAAAGCAGAACCACAATCTGACACTGACATCCAGAATTTGGAGGGGAGTGGGAGACCTAGATGAGTGCCACATCCACCTGTCCCTTTACATAACACACCACACAATCACACAGAAAATTCATAGAAGGTGGAATTAGGAGTGCATATTCACAGACTTCATCTTAGAGAAAAAGGAGTTGTTCCACAGCACTTGAAGGTGGAGCTGGGTAAAGAGAGTTGTGGGATGGTATGAAAAGATGTTGCCCGAAGCACTCCCTGAAGCTGGTAAACAGCATGTGTTCGAGTCTGTATTCAGAAGCAGATACAAGATCTTGGAGTCTTGGACCAGGGTTCTTCCCTACCCAACAGAGCAGCAACGGGCACTATTGCAAGCCTCTCTTTGCCGTCAATGGAGTGATGGCTGACAGATTTCAAAAGCTGCAAGCCCACCAGGCTTCCATGAACCTTTTTCTTTTTGGTGTATTGAGAGAGCAGGCAGTTTTACAGCATTCCTCTTCCTCCTTTATAGTGGCATAGTGCTGCAGGCGGTATCCTTTGTAATGAGGAATTCAACGTTTGAAAGGTGCAAAAACTACTACAGAATCAACGCCTTAAAGACAACTAATACATCTTCCTATCATCCTAAAGAACTTTCATTTTGTTAATGGGAGACTTCTGTAGCTATGATACCACATCCGGATATAAAACAAGCAAGGTGCACTTCAAAACATTTGAATGACTCCTGCTACACTTATTATAGGCACACATGTCAAATGTCGGTACTGTGGGACACATTAAGAAGTCCTGCCTACATAAGGTGTTTCCTGCAGCCCAGAAGGAAAATATTGTTTAAGTGCAACACAAGCATGAGCTCATGTTTAAAGCAGGAACTGTTGATCCCAATTGGATAAAGCAGAAGATTTTCATTAGATGGAGGAAAGAGGAGGGAATTGCTTGTCAAATTTGTCTCTGGAAAATCTGCTCACAGGAACATGTTTGTGTGCATAGAGCAAGGGCCTACTTTTGGGAAAAGGGTGTACCCATGAAGGTTTCATACGCCTGTGTTGATTAACCGCCCTCTAGAGTTCCTGTGTTGGTTTTCCTGAAGAGGAGACTGCACAAAGCACTGCAGAGCTTTCCATTCTGCACAGGCTGTTAACTCTACTGGAAAAAGACAAGCACTGAATGAACATTTTAATGTTACTCAAGACACAGTTGAGACTACAGCAGCAAAGAAGGCACAGAGACAGACATTTCACAGAGCCCACAGCTTCCTTTTCAAAGGTACAAAGCAAAATGAAAAATGGAAGAGCCACTCCTGCTGAATTTTATCATAACATGAACTGCAGCTCTTCTGCCAGTGCCTAACTGGGCACAGAAATACAGCTCAAAGCGATCAGACCTGGTGTCAAAAGACAGACAGAAGAAAACTCCTTGCACAGTTACTTGGCCAGCTCTTGAACTACAAGACTTAACCATCTTCCTTCCACCTGCAAAACTGTCAAAATCCTTAGTCAGGATTTAAGCTTCAGCCTTCTCGGAATAAGCCCAGGGTCCCTGCACATACACAGTGCCACAGGGACATCTAGAAAAACCCAGCTGCAAGACAGGAGTAAAGGTACCCTACAGCCATGTCTTCTTTGCAGGAGATTCGTTCAGCCAGACCATTCCACAGTGTTCACTTTGCAAAGACCGTATCTGTTTTAAAAGACCACCAGGAAGGCTTCTCTTCTCAGTTGCATAGCCAGATGGGAAATGGACTATCAACTGTCAATGGGACATAAATCTGGGCACAACCTTACACATTTCAGCTCTTCCAATTCAGCCTGTACGCACAGGATCCTCTCTACATGGATGTGCAGCACTTGTACACTGTTCCTTCTGCCTGCTGTCAATCCTGATGCTGTTTTATGGGTTCTAGTGACATGTGAGGAAGCACAGGGGCTATGAAACCAACTTTAACTGTTGGCCAGGATTCTTCTGCTCATTCATACAGTTTTTAATTCCATGCCCTTTAGGTCTATAATAAATATTACCCCAGATAAGTTGGAGCAAGAATTAAGCTAATATTGAAGGAATCTGTCAGACTACTTATTTATTGTTCTAATTTTATGACTGCTTTGATGTAAATCCTATCAGACATTGGTTAGATCTAAACAGAAATCACTAAATCACCCAATGCACTAATTCAATAGAAAAGCAGAAAAAGTCGTATATTAAGTATGCTACAAATTAAGCTGTTAAATCATTCATTACTCATCAGTTTTGAAACGCTTTTTGTTGAGTAACTAATAAAATAAAATAAAAAAAAATCTGCTATTACAACATCTATTTTCCAAGCCATTTACTGTATCATATGTTGGGCTTAACTTCTGCACAACGGAGATATTCATCTATCAGCATTTACAAGTATTTTAGAGCTCACCTAACATCATCCACACTGCATGTCTTTGTGAAATACTTAGCTGATGAAATACAATCATATTCATGTTCAGGAAGGACTTGGTTTGAGTGAGCGTGGAATTTACTTTCCCTGGAGACACTCTGTATAAGAATCTGTTCTGGTTGTTGTGATCACTTTTATCTGGGTTCACAAAGAGGTGAACGTATGCAGCCGCTCAGAGGATCAGATCCAAAGCTGGACCTGGTACCCTGTTAGGCAGTTTCACTTAATTATGATTTAATGCAGTAAAAAACTTAAATGTTTTCATTTGTAAATCAGAAATGCCACTCACCTAGGGGACAGTTTTCTTCATAAAGATGCAATTGTGCCAATTCAAATATGTTTATTGAATTCAATTAGAGATGATATTTCTGATTAGCCTGTTCATTATCTGATGAACCCAACAAGGAGCAAAGGGGTAAAGAAGGAACAGAGACAAGGCTGCAGGCTGTATTTTAAATGCTGAAGTGCTAAAGCCACAGATACTAAGAATGCCCTTTTGATGAGGTCAGTGTTTATGAAAACTCTGCAGCCATGTTTATACGCGAGTCAATGCTGAACTGCATCAGTATCATTTAATCTCTGGGGGAAAAGTCTTTTCTGTTGATCACTTTCATGACACTGAAAAAACACCATATTAATACACATCAGAAAGAAAGATAAAAAAAAAATCAAAATGCCAGAAGTTTTTTCTTAAGTCTCTTTTTGATGCATGACATAGAAACAGCAGCAAATCCTTGTTCCAGCTGGACCAAGGAGAACCCCCAACAGTAGATTCAACTTTCATCTTTAAAGAAGAGAAAAAAAAGAAAGAAAGAAAGAAAAAGGGGAAAAAGGCACCTAGAAACTTTATCTTTGTAATCAAATGAGGAAAACTGTTTTGTGATCTATTAATACCCTTGTCCTCCTGAACAGAAGATAAAAAAGTTTTTGAAGATATTTCAAAACTTCTCTTTTTCTGTTGCACTGGGGATCATGCTTTCCAACTTCACTGGCAGTCCCTTCAGGGAAAAAAAGGGAAAGCTCAGTTTATCATGTCCTTGATGGCATGCTGCTCTCAGAAGGAAGGGACAGTGCAGGATTCCAGTCTAAAAATACAGACCCAGATTTGGGTTTGCCAACTACTAAACCAGGTCTAGATCAGGATGGCCAGGGCCCCATCCAACCTGGCCGCGAACACCTCCAGGGATGGGGTGTCCTTCTGAACAAGGGCCCTTCTAATTGCATTGGATGTTCTTGCTACATCTGCAAATTGGTATGAGAATATAGCCAGCCTCCTCTGCATTATTCATTTATTTTTACATACCTTATCATGCCACCCCAACCTAAGCAGTTCTAATACATTCCATGCATCCTCATATCTTGTACATTTTCACATCTCAGACAACTTGTGCTGCCTGGGTATTTTTTTCTGACGTTTTTCAACGAGATTTGAACACATCCTATCATAGAGGGGACATGCCCACAATTTATACAATAGAATCACAATATTTACAGCTGTAAACAGCCATGTTTCATGCCAACTCAATACTTCATTTCATTCAGTGAGAAAAAGGAACAATCAAAAGCATAGGAAATTAAATCAAAGTTCAGGATAGATTACTTCATCTTCAGATCAGCAACAGTCCTCCTTAAAGATTGCCATGAAGTAGAAAAGACTGTTCTCTCCTTCAAGAGAGAGCAGCTCTCCAGAAATACCTACACATGCAAGCAATCGCAGTTTTATGTAGCACCCATTTTTATGTTTAAGTCATGAATTATACTAATCCCACTTCCTAGGTCATCAACAACAATTTGTTCCTACAGTTAGTAAGTACATTTAGAATTCATCAGTGTCTGCAAGAATTATGAAATATTCCCTTGTGATATACATCCTCACACTTCAGTCACGTTCCCCAAAATATTTTATTGTTGCTGATGTTCTTCTCTGAATTCTAGAATAAGGTTTAAGGACTTGCAGGTTGAAGGGGAGCTGAATTTCACAAGGGATTGTATTTTCTCATTTTCAGCATATCCACTTCAGTCATCCTGAAATTCCTCCAAAAATCCTGTCAATTTGCTGCAATTTGAAGGCACATATCACTCCAACATCTTTCCTTCTCAAACAAGTTTAAGCTTTATTACTCTTCCTAGATCCACTATTTGCAGGTGTCCTGAGAGATGGCATATCCACACTACAGACAGCAGGATAATGCAGAGATTTCTGCGCCAGCATTATTAGACTTTGGCTTAGAACAGAAGTAATCCAACTGCAACAGCACGGTGTTCGGCTTAAGACAATTTATACTACTTCTCTGTAGGTAGAACAACCTACATATGCCACAATCTTTGGTGGCTACGCTAGAACAAAGGATTCATTTAAAACCGGCTGAGATGCCAACCGAACCTAATCTCCCGTGAACAAATTAGATAGCTCTTCCCAAATAGCCAGGGCGTTTTTACGGACTCCCTGCTTGGTGGCTTACAAAAATTCAGTATTTCTGTATTTTCAACTGTCTTACTAGCACTGCTTTTATGTATTCATTTGTCCAAGGCCCCTCTCACACCCCTCCTCCTGCCAGCGAGGCCACGAGTGAAACATCAATCTGAGGCAGGGAAAGTGTTCACACTCATGTTGGTACTGCCTCTCACAGCATTCCCCATGATTAATGGGGTGTATGAAGACACCTCCAGAGCCCTGCAACAGGCTGATACCAGAGGTGAAACCAGAAACCTGATTATTTCCAGTCCCACAGCCTGATGCTCTCAGTAGCATGGCTATTTGCAGTTGGGTTGCCCTGGAGCAACAAACTATCTCAATCAGGTGATCACCTAGCATCCTCAGAGCCCATGAGCAGCAAGACAGTGACAGGGAGAGGCAATGTTCATTAATGCAGAAGCTACAATTTCCATTGGGCCTGAGGAAATTTAGCCTTGCAATATTTTATTCTATTTGTAGTAGCCAGTGTGACTCACCCTCTTCTGTGAAAGCAAGAGGGACTGTGCTTTTGAAGACAATACATGACATCTCTTCAGGTAAATTTTAAAAATGGACGAAGCTGGCACCTGCAGGCCAAACTCTGCATTTTCTTCGAAATTCAGGAATCCTAAAGTATGTCACACACAGCTGCTGTAATTCCCCAGGCTTGCACTTAGTCATCAGTCAAAGCTACTCTCACTGCACAGAAGTAGATTTCTTTCTTTCCCCTCCCTGGCTCTTTAATGTTATTGAAATAAAAATAGATGGAACTGTGATTTTTCACATCTGATGTTGTGTCCTTGCCTAAGCACTAAACTTCGGCTTCCCTCTGTTTGGAAGATGTGCCTTCTATAAAAACACACTGCATCTATGCTGGAGCTTTCCAGTACCTGAAGGGGACTGTCTTTTTACACAATCTGATAGTGACAGGACAAGGAGGAATGGCTTTAAACTAAAAGAGGGGAGATTAAGGTGGGATGTTAGGAGGAAATTTTTCACTGTGAGTGTGGTGAGGCACTGGCACAAGCTGCCCAGAGATGCTGTGGGTGCCCCATCCCTGGAGGTGTTCAAGGCCAGGTTGGATGGGGACCTGGGCAGCCTGAGCTGGTGGGGGGCAGCCCTGCCCACAGCACAGGGCTGGAGCTGGGTGGGGTTTGAGATCCCTTCCAACCCAAACCATTATATGATTCTATGATTCTTTCTTCATAATTCAAGCTGAAGTTAGGAATTTTTATGGCCCTGTTCAACACACTGACTGACTTCATGTCACCACAGCAGAAGCATCATTCACGCTCTGTGTTTATTTTATCAAATAGCTTCAAATTCTTTTGCCAGTAATCGTTTTGAGCAAGTCACTTGTTCCTTCACAATCACACACTTAAGCTTAATAAATTATTCTCCTGACAAAACTTTTACAGTGCAGTTCAGACACTGAAGGATACAGCTATCTGCATTTCTCTTGACCATCCTACAAGGTATGCAGCTTTATTCCAGATAACATGGAATACAATAGGTTTTGTTGCAAAAATCCACGTAATACCAGCTAAAGCTGAAGATGGATGCAGCTTTCAGGAGGACCTCTGAAAGCTTCAGAACACCAGGTCTGCTTTTTAGGCTCAGTCACACTGAAATGTGTGAGTACCTCTTGCTGAGCTCAGAAACAGAAACATCATCACTGATCTAAGCTGAGGGTAAAGTCACAGCGAAATAGTTACTGAAAATCTCAAATGTCATCATTCCTTGATTACATTATTTGCTTCTAAGCAAGCAAGATACAGTTCAGCTACCTGCAATAAATCTGTTCAAAACAAGTACATCAAGCAGAAAAATCGCTTAGTTCAGATGCTATTTAATATCTTGAAATCTTGATGAATTCTGTAGTGAAAAAAAAAAGTTAGTCAACTTTTTGAGAAATTAATGTAACTTTTCCAGAAAACATGGTGTTTATGATCATGTGGAAATCATAAAACCAGAATAGAGAAATATTTAAAGAAATCTATGGCTTATTTAGTTCAGCAAAAATATTTTAGGACCATAGATAGATAGATAGATGGATGGATGGATGGATGGATGGATGGATGGATGGATAGATAGATAGATAGATAGATAGATAGATAGATAGATAGATAGATAGATAGAGATTGGAGCAAGCCCCAATACTGAGGTTCCAGTAGAAATTTCCTTTAATCTTTTTTAGGTTTCCTTCTTTGCACAAGACCCAGGAGGTATGGACCCATGTGAATGGGAGCAAGCTTTACATGACTCCTCATGATCTGAAAACACAATGTTTTATTCAGCTGCAATAAACACTGCCAATATTAATGTTTTGTCTGGTAGAGACATTTACAATTCTATAAGGATTTTGTGAAATCTTTTCACTTTTGCCTAACCAATGATGCTGAACATTCTCTCTCAAAAATGCATTACTCTGGACTTTGCAAGTTCCCTTCATTGCCAAGGAGTTTCTCCTCTTCTTTGTTGCTGGCTTAAAGCAGGAATTTACTGTGGGCTAGGTACTACTCTGTTATGCTTCATTTTAATTTTACAGGTATGAGGAACTAGCCATCATTCTGAGGTACTTTGTGACAGAGGAGAGGATACAAATTCAGCTGAAAAGCCATTCAAAAACATGCAAACAAATACCTGGTAAAAGCTGTACAGAATGAATATGTGATGGCCAATAGCACAATGTGAAGTCCTGGTCAATGTGGGGCTGGTACACAGAGCCTGAGTCTAGCATGTTCCCACAGGAACACATGGAGAACATTCAACTCCCTGAGAATGAATAGCTCAACAAATGAGTTATTAAGAACTTAACTACACAAGTCCCAAGAGAAACCCACGGCAGCCTTTTAAAAATGGATTTGAAATTGCTCCTTTTATGGGAAATACATTAATTACCAACACTGCAGGACCTCCCTAGATTAAGAGAACATTACTGAGGGTCACTGAAAAGTTTGTATTCCAAGAATCCTGAGACAGCACCACTGAAAGAAGAACCCACTCTGCCTTCAGGGGAAAGGGTCTAACTTCGACCAACACCACCAAAATCAGCCAAGTTCCACTGGATTCATACTGATGCTATTAAAATCAACATTTTGACCACAACATTTGAAGCAGACCAGGAACCAGATTAACTTCCTTTGTTCTGGAATAGATGCTTCTTGGCCAAGCCGATCCACCTGGGATTACTGGGTGTAGGCCTTGGGAGATGCTGGACATTTCAGGCCTGAGAGTTCATCATGCCATATGCACAGTGTACTCTCTGGTTCCCAGCATATCGCTTGTAACACAGACATTCTCAGAGGTACACAAAAACCCAGCATGATTCTACAAAGGTGGCTTGTCTGCAGAAATAGAATGTAAAGACCTATGCTATACAATACCACTGCTCTCCACTTACAGTTTCCTGGTAGAACGCATCATTCACATACAAGTGCTGTATTTATTTTTCCATCTACTTTCTCTTTAACTTCACATCAGGTCTGCTTGAAAACGACCTGATTACAGGAGCATCTAGTTACATTCTGCCACTACACTGGAGACCAAGAAAAGCACTCTCCATGCACTGGACTTCATGTCCTCTATTGGTACTGTTAACATATTTCTCTCTTGGACAATACACCTCTAGACTCAAGGATCACCTGGAGACATTGCTTATGGGATGTCTTTGACTGCTATAAACTTCTGGATCCTCCAGCAGGTTTTCCAACAAGACGCTTGGGTCCCCTGAAAACATTCTTTCTCTATTTTAAATAATACACAATGAAGACTTCAGTATCCTCCAAATGTATTTTTCAGGAATAATTTGTGGACATTTCCACCAAATTATCTTAATGGAAGTTCTCTGACAAGTTTTAAAAAAGCACTGGGGAATTCTGGGGAACAGCAGAGCAGAACTTTCAGTCTTGTACACAGTACCCCTGGTAGATGAACAAGAAGGGCTTCCTTTTTCCCTGTGGCATCCACACACATTAACTGTCTGTTCCAAACCTGTATCTACCAGCGAGAATGGTAAGACACACTGAAATAAAACTCAGTGAAAATTATTTCAGTACACACAGCAAGTGTTCATCTTGAGCCAAATAAGTTTAAGTGCAGCTGAATCTTATAGAAAAACACAAGTACAGTGGGACGGAGCAAGGGACATAGGGGTTAAAACTGGGAAGTGATCACAAGATTGGAAGCAGAAAAAAGTGAAGCCATCTTCCAGAGCAGATTTTAAGATATGCAGCTAAACAGAAGATATGCCATTCATTTACCCTCTCAGTTCATATTGATTTGGAAAAATAGAAAAAATATTGCAAAATAAAAACAGAATTAGAAAAGCCTATATTTTGATTAGCTTGTGCTTCCATAATTTGCAGAAGTGCATTGACATTATCTGTGATGAGACTCAATAAACAAAATTAATATAACATGGCTACCACTCAACATTTCCATAACGTTTTATGCCTTTGCACTGCTTTGCAATATAAACTTAATAAATTAATCTCTATAAGGTAGGCAAATCTGATTAGGCCTATTTCATAGATGAATTAACTGAGATTTGGCAGAAGTTCTGTCACCCAAAGTAGTGGAATAGAATTGAGGGGAAAGAGTAACAATTAGTATAGCAATCTGGGGCCATAGAGACCTTGCTGTTCCTTCTGGCTGATGATTGTGCAGGACTTCCTCATTCGTACTGCAGTGTAAAACATAGATATCTGTCCATCTGTCAGTTAGAATTTCCAAGATCTCTCAAAGCATTATCAATAAACAAACACACAAACATAGTCCGACTGAACAAACTGGATTCTTCTGCACAAACCCACATCAGACCCTGCAACCCTCTAGCTTAGTTTGCCAAATGAACACGGGAACAGAGGAAGATCTCTTCTGGCCTGGAACAGCCCATGGAAACTAGGCAGTCCTAATGATACACACAAAAAAATTAATCCTTAGAGGAGAAGATAAATGGTATCAGCTGCAAGCCAAATCCTGCAGAACTTCCATCAGAAACTGGAACAAGAGAAGACATTTTGCATGTGTTCCCCTCTCATAACTCAACTCTCCCATTGAAAAACATGTTTGAAACAGTGACAGCTGCTTTGCTGATCTTTTACCCAATGTCTGTGGAGCTACCACTTTCTGGATTCAAGAAGATGTTTCAGTTTCCCTTGGAAGATTTATTTTGCCATTGGCATTTATTTAGACTGAGTATCATGTCACACTGGTTCAGTGGAAAAGGGATGTGGATTGCTCTTGGCAATGGCATTTTCTGTCAGGATAGAACAGCTGTCAAGGGGAGAATACATCCAAAGGTTTAAAAAAAGAGGGTCTTTCTGGCAGGCATTTGAGTAGTAATCTAGAGTGACTATCTTCAAAATGAGTAGAAACACCTACATGAGTTGTAACATAAAGTGACTACTCCACATTCAAATATACACGTCCCGATTTGCATCTTTTTCTACAGGAACTAAAATTCTCTACAAGCCTTCAGGTTAAAAAAACCCCTATGACTATCATATTAGTCCAAAAATATGACAGAAGTGTCACAACAACAACAAAGAAGGCAAGTATTAGGGCTTGTGAAAAATCATCACTTAAACAAATATAACCTCGGTGTACCTCGTAGAACTGGCTTATCTACTGGATGTACAACACAAACAATAGCATGTAGGGAGTTAAATAAGCACATAAATTACTGGAGTATCCTCATTCATGAAAGAAAACAGGAAATAACAATGTAGTCCTGAATTTTCTTCTTCTGCCCATCTTTCCTGTCCTAAAATTTATTGCATCAAGTTATAGCAGCGCCTCATTCAACTACTACACTGGAGGAAGGGAAAATTTGTGTTGCACACTACTGCAATAAAGGTGACTTCTAGAACACTAGAACACTCATTCTGCCAAGATTTTCCTTTACTAGGTGATCTGTTTTTGTGACATTTTAAAGGTAGTTGTGTGAGTCTGAAGCTCTGCCTATATCCCAGAGGAAAAAGATGGAAAGAAGTAGTTCCAAAGCCTTTCTTCATTCGAAAGATCCCTACTTTAGGTAGAAGAGATTTACTGGATACCTGATAGAACCTGTGGACAGAGGATTGGAGTATTTGCACATGCAACAGAGATAAAATACCACTGTAAAGCTTATATTTACTTTCACAGAATCTTTTCTCTCTTTAAATTTGACAGCTGACAATAGCAGAATACTCATCTCTCTATCTACTTAACAAAGATAATGTCTTTGGCCATGAAAATTATCTGGAATGATCTTAAATGGAGATAAAAAGTAGAATGCTGTTGTAGAAATGCCAGTGGAATGCTACAAGTGCTGACACACTTAATGCATATATCCAGACAACTACGTATTATCCCAGGGCAGACAACAGACACTGTAATTTTTTGAACACATACTAGAAGCCTAGGGGTAGCCTGAAATCATAATATACACTATGTGTTAGAATCATAGAACCACAGAATATCCCAAGTTGGAAGAGACCCAGAAGAACCATCAAACCCAACTCCTGGCTCTGCACAAAACCATCCAAACTCCAAACCCTATGTTTGACTGTTGTTCAAATGCTTCTTGAACTCTGGCAGCTCAGGGCTGTGACCACAGGCCTCGGGAGCCTGTTCCAGGACCTGACCACCCTCTGGTGAAGAATATTTTCCTGATATCCAACCCGATCCTCCCCTGATGCAGCCCCATGCTGTTCCCTTGAGTCCTGTTGCTGTCACCACAGAGCAGAGCTCAGCTCTGTCCCTCTGCTCCCCTCATGAGGAGCTGCAGGCCATATAGAATCATAGAATTGCTCAGGTTGCAAAAGACCTTCAAGATCATCAAGTCTAACCACAATGAGGCCTCCTCTCAGCTTCCTCAGCTCTGGGATGCGCAAAACAAGGGACCTCAGCCACTCCTCATACACCTTATTTTCTCCATCTTAGTAGCACTCCTTTGGATGCTCTCTAATTATTCTACGAACTTTTTACAGTATGGCACCAAACCCTGCCCCCAGTGCTGGAGGTGCAGCTGCAAAGCACAGAGTACAGCAGGACAACCCTCTCCCCTCGCCTGCTGGCAGTGCTGGGCCTGGTGCACCCCAGAATACAGTTGGCCCTTTGGTCTGCCAGGGCATACTGCTGGTTCTCATACTTGCTGTCCACCAGAAGCCCAAATCCCTTTCTCTGGGACTGCTCTCCAGCCTCCCATCCCCCTGTCTGTAGATCCGAACAGAGTTGCCCCTTAACACGTACAGAATCCAGCACTTGCTCTTGTACAACTTCATGTGGTCTGCCCAATTGTCATCATCTCCACAAGGCCTCTCCAAAATCAAGGGAGCAGAAAGGGAAATGTGCCATCTGCTGGGCCCCTCCCTGATGCCACCAAGCAGCAGACATACCTCAGCTGCTACTTCTGCTTCTCCACCTCACGTGGTACAACTGGTCCACCATAGCAGGAGCTTCCCCAGCACCCACAAGCATCAGAGCAGCAGGCTCCTTGGGCTCTCTTAACCTCATCCCTTGCAACAGCCATGCTGGCAGCAGCCGTGTTGATGTCACCTGCCATGTAGTCCTGGGCAGCCCTGTTCTGCCCCAATTGCACCTGCAGCTCTTACGGGGCACATGTAGGTGATGGACTAGCACCACAGCACGGGACCCACTGCAAACAGTGGGGACAGCAGCACCAGTTTAGGTTCTTAAGTTGATAGTTCTGGGATAACGTTTGAGTACTAAACCTTCTCTGCTCTCAGGTTCTTTCATCTATTTATCTATTTATTTATTTAATGGTTCTGTAAATAAAGTGTTTGAACAATTAAACCTTTTCAAATATCCTCAAATAAGAAAAAGTCGGAATTGAAAAGTTATGTTACTGACACAGTGGTATATTGGCAGCATGGGGCCCTTACTTGCAGAAATGTTCTACAAATGTACTACAAAATGTACAACAAAAAAGAATAATCTCAAACTGGACAACTAGGAATGTCTGGAACTCGCAATGTGATGGGAAAAGAACAGACTGGTCAGATATCCCCATGAGAAAGAGCCTACCTCAAAATATCACATTTGCTACAAGTGCTCTGATCTGTAAATAAAGTTTGCTGCACTACAACTTGGAGACAACAGCACCACTCACACAATGGGTTGCTGAAAAAATCTTCTCCACTGACCTTGGGTCAATCACCTTAATAAAGAAGCAAAGGCAGTCTCTGAGTTTAGAGCTGGTACCGAACTACATACTACTGTCAAAGAGGTTTAAGAAAGCATTTGCTTGTCTGCTCTGTTTTATTTTATATATGAAAGAAATTGGCCCAAATCAGCGGACTGGGCCTTTTTAAAAGAACTAATCTTCAGACATTTGGCCAGACCACTTGTCTTTCAGCAAACTCTGAATTTATAATCCTTGTTTTTTCAGAGCACAGTAGAGTTTTGTGCAAACTAACCATTAGGACATCCCTTTTGTTCTTCTACAGTCTTAGACACTTAGCAGCCTTGTTTATTTACTTTCTTGTATTTTTCTCTGTCCCTGGAAGCCAAAAACCGTAGCCAGATGATTATTTGAGAAGCATGACTGCTCCTCAAAATGCTAGGAAAAGGTAGTTCAGGTCTCAAAAAGTTTTTAATTTTACCTGTTACAGTAAGTTTTTCTCAAGGAGCTTATGGAATTAAGAATAGCATTTCGTACTTCTACTCAAAAGCTCCGCAATTTTTATCATGTTCAAAATCAATTTATCATTTAAAGCTATGGCAAGGAAAAAATGGCTTGAGAAAAAACATCTCAAAGCAGCCTGCTCTTCTCCTAGTCCTAAAATACACTTATTATAGCACGGTGGTAAACTGGAAAGCTGCTACCAGATGAATAAAAAAGAAAACAAACCCTAAACAGTGCTCAGTGCTTTTCTGAATCTTTTGATGCAGACATTACCTGACACGAGATATATTTCACATGTTCAAAGTGCAGTGCAAACTAAGTTATTATTTTCCACAATGTGAGACAGGTCACTAGTATCATATTAAGATGGACAGGTTAACATTAAAACTTGGAATTACCTCAATGCTTCAAATGGCATCCTGGGTCCTTCTGGTCACATCTTGAAGGCTTCACAATCAAACTCTCCATTTTAAAAGTGATAAAACTATTTTATTTGTTGTTTTATTTTAAAAGCATCTCTAGAATCTCAGAGTGAGCTTTGAAAGAGAGGGGACTGCTCTCTTCTTCTTGTACATCTCTACTGCTAATCAAAAGTATGAAACTCCTATTTGCCTTGTTGCTTTGTTTTCAGATTATATTCTCAACTCAACTTGACCTGTACAACTTTCAGCACTTCGCAGACTTCAACACCACACCACTTCACATGCAAGCCTAAAGCTAAGCTTAGCAAGCTCATTTCTAAAGTCTGAAAATTGTAACATACAGTTTATTGTAGACCAGAACATTGTGTCAGGCAATTACAGGATGAACGTTTCTCCTTTTAATTCTCAATGTTGTTTTTTCACTCCCTTCAGGCAAAGTGTTAAAGTGCTGCTTTGCTCCTACCACCAACTCTGAAGTGACACTGCAGGATTCCAGTTTTGATTCCATCATTGATTAAGTTGTCAGTTTTCAAGGAAAGTCATTTTGCTAAATGCCAGACTTCTCCTGGAGCATCTAACATCTTTGTTGTCTTTTCACACATCTTTCCCAACAACCCTGCCTCTAGAAGATAGCACTACTGATAGCGTACAATGAAACAGACTCCAGCTTGTCCTCCCACAGCTGTGCCACCACTGCAGCCCCTGCCACATCAAAACTAAATTCATCGGATCATCAAGTCAACATCAGTACCTGGTGAGGCAAATGTAGTTATCAGCTCACAAATACCAACCCAGGCCAGAGGAAAGAGATGTAGAAGTGGCTGTGGGAGTGCATTCTAGTCTGTAAGAGAAAGTATAAAATTGACCACTTCTAAAGCAGTAATTTGTGCAAAAGTAAGACCAACATGGTATTTCTGGACAGACTGATGATGAATCAATCCAGTAGAAAGAACTGCCCAAGATATTAAACAAAGGCCCTTAGGGAATTCAGAAATTTTTCTATAGCTGTAGTTGGACCACGTCACTCTGAACTGGTTGGCTACTGTGCTCCTTCACTCTGTGTGTTCTCTTCACCTCAACTTTCCTCTTCCTCAGAGCACTTTGAATCATTTTAATGTTTGTCTTCTTCTCATGTGCATGGTCTTTAGAAAGGTCTTTAAGGCACACTTTATTTTTACCATAACTTCTGTCATAAATGGACCTTAGTCTTGGCTTCTCTTCAGGCATTGCTGTGCAATGCATTATTCTCATCAGCTTGGGTAATAATACAAATTTTACAAACAGATTCATAACTGTTAGACACACAAATCATGCCATAAATTAAAAGACAGTGAATGTTAGACTCTAAAAGCAGTCTCATGTCAGCCAGGTCATTGCTAGGTAGGGTGTTCCTGGACTGCATTTATTCAAGCTATTGCTTGTGCAACTAAATGCATTCTGAAATGAAAGGGAACATCCTGAGCTGGATGCCTTGGAGTGCAATTGCCACTTGATTGTCTACTTCAAAGAACTGTACACTCAATGTCATTATGCTTGACAGCAAAGAGACCTTTTCCTTCATCCAATTTTTGCAGTAGGTTAAAACTTTTAGCAAACATACCTGCTCAGATTCTGTCACCATAATTCAGAGTGAGGGAAGGAGCCATGTGAAATATATAAAAGTCACTTTTTTAAGCTTTGATCGTACTCCAGCACTAGGAGAAGATGGCTTTGTCAGGAGACTGACAGTGCAGCTGTCTGGATTACTGCGTCCAGATCTCGGCCCCCAGTACAGGAAGGGTGAGGAGCTGCTGGAACAGGTCCAGAAGTGGTCTACAAAGATGATCAGGAAGATAGTGTTCCTCTTATAAGAAAGATTGAGAGAGCTGGGCACGTTCAACTTGGAGAAGTTGAACCTGAGTACCTGACCTGAGTGGTCCGGCACTGGAATGGCCTGCCTAGGGAGGTGGTTGAGGCACCGTCCCTAGCGCTGTTCAAGAAGCATTTAGATGAGGTGCTGAGGGATTTGATTTAGTAGCTTGGTGGGTAGGGATGGTGGTGTGAGGATGGTTGGACTAGATGATCTTGTAGGTCCTTTCCAACCTAATGTATCTATGAATCTATGAATCTATGAATCTATGAGAAGAGAAGGCTCCAAGGAGACCTCACTGCAGCCTTCCAATACTTGAAGGGAGATTATAAGCAGGAGGGGGAGTGACTTTTTACATGATCTAATAGTGATAGGATAAGGGGGAATGGCTTCAAGCTAAAAGATGGGAGATTTAGGCAAGATGTTAGGAGGAAATTATTTGTGTAGAGGTTGGTGAGGCACTGGAACAGATTGCCCAGAGAAGTTGTGGAGGCACACAAAGCCAGGTTGAATGAGGCCCAGGACAGCCTGATCCAGGGAGTGACAACTCTGCCCACTGTGGAGAGGCTGAAATTAGAGGCTGAAATTAGATGATCTTTAAAATACCTTTCAACCTAAGCTATTCTATGATTTGTTGATTTTTTTTGGCTCATTCATGTACTGACATGCTGTAACCATTGTCATGACAATCATTCATGATCCTTCAGCCCAGCAAGAGCATTTGGACAATACTCTCAGGCATAAGGTCTGATTTTTGGGTGGTCCTGTGTAGAGCTAGGCGTTGGGCTCGAGCATTCTTGTTGGTCCCTCCCAGCACAGAATATTCTATGAATTCCATCAAAGCTGACTCCTGGAGGTAGCTTCTGAGGATTGGGAAACTGGTATTGATCATGACAAGTATGTCATTTGACTGCCTCCTGAATTGTCTTGCCTGACACAGGCTGAAGGCCCTTCAATTTCCCACATTTCTATGGCCTATTACTGGTTTCTAGTCTGGCACACAGTCTCCTTCACAGCTATTACCAACCATCAGTTTCAATACAGTCAACAAATCTTTGAGGCTACTCATTCAGAAGATGTACTCACAATCACAGTTTACCTACCGTCTGTTCAGCGTCTTTATTGGTCTGAAATGACATTTCTCATTCGAAAAAAAAAAAAAAAAAAAAAGGAAAAATTATTCTTGATACTTTGTATTACAAGACCTGAATTTCCAGCTAAATTGGAACTCATCATTTCATTTAAAGTAGTTTCCACATGGCATGAAACCGAGTCGAATGGTTCAATACATACAGTGTTTGTACCACATTAATTCAAATTTGAACTTTGCAAACATAAAATGACCAGAAAGATTTATGTGGATCTGTATATGTAGACAAATGTGTAATATCATCTTTGGCCTCCATACTCTCACATGCAGTATTTGCTCTAGGATTTAATGAATCATTGCTTTCTATATCCTGGTGAAAGCAAAGCTGTCATTTGTAACCTCTGATGCAATACTTAGTGAAGCTATTTCCAAGGTTACGTTCACCTTTTTCACACTATAGCTATTCAGTGATTTTCCTTAACTAATTAGACAGGCATGCTCATTTGCTTAGTTCTTGTAATTTACACCTTTTAAAGTACCTGTTTCTCTCAGTAAACATCCCCATACAGTGCTGTCATCTGACCTAGTGATGATTCAGTTCTATCTTAAATTCCTACTTAGCAACTGCAGACTTTCCTGCTAACTGTCTTGGTCACCAAACATCTCTGATACAACCAGCCTCCTCACATCATTACCCTGTTTGGCACCATCAGTACATCCAGCAACAAAAAATCCTTATGAGAATGATGCAACAGGTTGAGAGGAAAGTAAAGAGGCTATTAAACATCTCTGGAGCCTCTCCTGTGAACAGGTAAAACATTGCACTGGGGATATTAATCCAATGTACATAAGTTTTATATAATAATATTTTTGTAAAAAAAAATAAATAGGGTTGAAAACCACAGAACAACAGAGAATTTATTCTGAATGTTAATTATTTTCCGCTTTACAGAAATCCCAAGAAATCTCTGGTTTTAAAATCTATGCGTATGTTGAAACTGTGACTTCAAACGACTGCTACAAATTCTTTATCTGACAGCACACTTGGTTTCCAAATCTGCGCAGTGCCAGCGTGTGGTTCACTCTTCAATAGATAATGAAAAGAGTGGGTTTTTATCAGCAAAAGCAACATTGTCCCACAGTGCTTGAGCTAGGCACATGCTGCTAACTGAAGACAGGGTATTGACAGGAAACTGCTGTGACAAATTTGTTTCCCCAAGCAGATATGACAACAAGGTGATGGTATCAAGCCCTGCATGATGCAAGGGAGTGAGGAAAACAAGGGAAGGAAAAAAAACCCAAAAAAACAGCACAAGAAGAAGCCCAAAGAACTGGGAAGTGTTCACAGGCAACGCTGTCTCTTCTATTTTAGGCATACGGGTTTTATTGTTATTACTGTAATTTGCTTTTATTCCTCAAAAGGCTTTGGATACAGCTAAGATTGCTTTACTCAGCACTCATTACACTTCAACTTCTTTTATCTGAGGGTGAAAAATCCTGCAGCAAATGCATTGAAGTCTTTAATGCAGCCTCTCCTATCGCTGCTTCAAACTCTTAAAATGCTAGTTTGTAGTTTTTGCTGAGATCTGCTGCTAACTGTAGATCAGTGGAACTGCCCCTACCACTGTCCACACAGTAAAACAGTTTTTGATACTGGGATTCCCTCTTCCACTCAGTCAGGATCCTTCTCCTCATCTTTGCATCCCTCAACAAGCTCCAGCCTGAGGGCCTGGAGCTGGAGGGATTCTTCTCACTCACAGGCAGCAAAAAACAGCGCTTCTAAATAGGTAAAATAAGTCGAAAAGGCAGAGACATGTACTGGCCTTTTGTGCACGAAACAAGATTGCGACCCCCAAGAGCAATTAATCAGGACTGCAGAAAGTGCCTGTGCTGGGTCAGACATGGTATTTAGCATTTTCCAGAGTCCAAGAGCTGAGAGGGCAGATGGTATGGCTGTAGTTGGGAGATTCCAAGAAGAAGTGGGGTTGCAAGTTAACTGCGTCACAGGTGGCGAGACATGAGAGCTGGCCTCACATCAGCAGCTCAGGCCCTGCCAGAATTATCTGCTCAGAAACAAAACTGCTGAATGTGACTTTGCTGCTTGCAGAGCCAGCTCAGCCACTCGTAGGCAGCCTTGGGTGTGATGGAGGCTTTGCAGGCCTAAGCTGGCTTCGTGCAGAGCCGCCCATGCAGGCAGCCTACAAGTGCTCCTGTCCACAAGGATGGTTACTACCTCTTTCTCAAAGGTTCTTCAAATATTTTTTTAAAACATCATTTTTCAAATAAAAATTACGTACAGTAATATAACTTTTTAATGGATCAAAACTTGACTACTAGCAAGTCCTCCTCTGCTCTGTACATCAGAAGCAAAGCAAAGACGTCAAAAGAAACACTGAGTCTTTGGCAAATAAGCAACCAGGAGGAGTGCATACACTAAACAGCTTAGCCCAAACCCTCTTGCTCTTAACCCTTTTTGAAGACCTCCCATAGTACAGGTCCAAGGGTGAAACAGCCCAGCTGTCTGTACAGATGAAATGCCATCTGTGCCATGAAACTAAGCCTTTTGTGCCTGGGGCTCTTAGCTCAAGTGGTGACTGTTTCGCAGGGCAGGAGAGTTTCCTGCCTAGAAATTTTGTGCTCACTGTAACGTGGAACCTGCCTGCCCTCCTCATCCGCATGATTTATATTCCACCTCAGAGAAGGGAGGTCTTATTCCTTCCAGAGAACTACCTATGCCTCTCTAGACCTTTGACAGACTCACATTAATCACACAGCTTAGAGTTTTCCAACAGTTAACATGTAGAAAAATAATTATGTGGCCATAGGCCAGGTGAAAATGAAAGGAATTAATGAGCTGACACCTGGGCTCTGTATTTACTTCGCATTTAACCATTCCAAGTTTACTTGCCGGCTCAACTTCATAATGGCTCAGCCTTAAAGATTTCAAGTGCAGTAGCAGCAACAGCTCTCAGATTGCAACAGCTTGTCTTAATTGAAAACAAAGCTTGTCACCCCCTGGAGAAAATAGATCACTCCTTTCTGTGCCTTCAGTCCTTGAGGCTCAAAATAAAGTCTCTCTTCCCCTGCTCAAAATAGCAAAATGCATGTTACTAAATGAAAAGAAAAACATTTTGAAAATGAGAGTAGATGAAATCTGCCAAGGGACAGATCTATTTTGCACTCTGGCAATTTTCCTGAGGTTTTACTTTAATGTTTATTGTTTAACTTCATAAAATTGAGTAACTAGCATAACAGCACCTCAACTGCCAGACACAAAAATTTCATTAAAATATGAAGCATCTTGTTAATACAATACACTCCTCAGAATCATAAAATCATTATGGCTGAAAAATACCACTAAGATCTTCTAGTCCAGCCACCAAAACACATCCCTACCTAAACAATGTCCCTCAGTTCCATATCTGCACATTTCTTAACACCTCCAGGGGTGGTGACTCCACCATTTCCTTGGGCAGCCTGTGTCAGTACCTCACCACTCACTCAGAGAAGAAATTCTTCCTAATATTCAACCTGAACCCCCCCGGCTCAACCTAAAACCATTTCCTCCTGTCCCATCATTAGTTACCTCATCATAATGCATCACGATTTCCCATAAACTTCTGTAGTGTTAAGGCTAGTAAACACTTCCAACAATCATCAGTAAACCCTGGTATTCTTAAATACTTAATCATTAAATAAGCTCTCCTGGAAAAGGTTTTGATATCACAATCAAGCAGGAAGACAAAAAAGAGAGATTCAAACATGCCCAAGTTCTCTCATAACCTTCCAGGGGTCTGCAAAGTGAGGCGACCCAATCCCAGTCATTACACAATGGCCTTTCACTGATGTTAGTTTCTCCTTATGTCACTCTGGAGGCACACGCAGAAGAGTTTCATTAAACACACACAAGGCGAAACAGGAGAGAGGCAGTCCATTCAAAACAAAACAAACACCTCGGTTTTAGGTAATGTGCTTCAGTTATTGGCGAATCTTTTTGGGGAACAGGGACCATATACACTAAGCAGCATGATCCATTTTTTCATTGCTCATCTATCTCCAGATCTGATGTGCAGCACCAGTGAAATGAGAAAAAATTCTCACCCATACGATGTCTATAATGGACCAAAGTGACACTAATGGCTGCAATTACATTCTTTTACATTAGCAGCCTGATCACAATTCACCATCAAAGATTATTCCAGTGGACGTAAAATCTTATTTTCAATGAGAACATACTATCCAGTGTCTCATATTTGTTGCTATACAGCAGCTGTCTTCTAAAGATCAGGACTTGACCACATTTTCCATTTAGAGGACTGCATCTGGCAGATGTCTTTCTTTTCTTTCTCACAGGCCTGCAAGGATGAACAGTGCACGGGGCAACAGAAGAAGACTGAAAAATAAATCACGCAGACTTCCTGCAAGTTCAAGATATCAGACCCAGAAAAGTAGAAATCCATCCTCTTCAGCTGAACGAAGACAGAAGCTGAAATGTCTCTCAACATCAAGACCCAAAGTTGAAGGGTTTTATCACAAGACTGTCAGATTAATTAACAGATTCCCTGCGTAACTTTGATTTGGACGTCAAAACTGACTTTTTTTTAAAGGTCTTAATTGTCAGAAATCTGCTGTTCTTTGGCCTTCTGGAGAAAGCAGAAATCAGCCTTTTTAGTGCCAGCAGTATTTAACAAGTTAAGTTATGAGCTGGTTCCTGGGCCCTTCAGAAAACATGAGTCCTACTCATTATTGATCTCCCTGTAGAATGTTATTTATTTTGCTTCCTTCTGGTTTCTTTTACGTTGAGATGGTTACAATTGCTTTTATCATTCCTCCAGGAGTCATTTCGGATTAACTCACTTCACTGAATTCACTTGCTTAAATACAGCTCACACCTGAAACGTCTTCACTGACTCCAGGATGGATAGAGAAAACTAGGATGAAAAAGCAAAACTTAGAAACTTTCGGATTCAGAATAGGTTGTCTTAACAACAGTACGATTGGTGTATTTTCTCCAGATGGTGTTGTGTAATCTCAGCTAAGCTTTCAGTTTGCTTTATGTCATCGCTCAAATTTTTCTTAAATATTTTATTTCTCCACAGAACATTACTTTTCAGCAAAAAGACCCTGATTTGAATTCTGAGTTTCAAATTGAAAAAAAAAAAAAAAACCCAACAACAAAAAGACCCACACATTTATTTTAAAAACTCACACATAGTAATGTGAATGGCCAGTAAGTCTCCCCACAGAAGACTAGGGTTAACAGTGTTGTGCTTGCTCATAAATAATCTCTTAACTCAGAACAGATTCTCTACAATCCATTTGGCTAAAACCGATTTTTTAATCCACAGAATTTGCTCAGGCATTCAAGATAATGTCTTGGCTCCATTTCTGAGCAGGTATTAAATGTGAAAATGAATGATACATTCAGGGACATATGACCTACCATCTAGACTTCACCCTAAAATTTGCCCTGGACTTTATGTTTGAAGTTTGCAAGTGAACGTAAATCAGGTTCACTGTGAGTATGATATTAAAACAAGGATTTAAAGACACTTCAAAGGATAACTGAAAGCTGATTAATTTAAATTTTGTTTCATGTCTTTTTCCTTTGTACACTGAAAGCCATCACAGCTTCCTGCAGTTGCTGCTACAGGAGTGTTTTTCAAGAACATACGTCTCTTAGCTAAATTTTGCAGTTAAAAAGAACATAATTGCACAAGAAATGTAGGCTGTTGCAATTTTTCTCTTCCAAACATACTTCCAGTTTGTGAAGACGGATACACCAGTAATACCCTCTGTCTATTGAACTCTCTGGCCCTCTGCAGCCCTCTCACCATCTCTCACCTGCTGGGGCTGTGTGCACACTCCAGCCACTCACGAGAGAAGCTCAGTACAGTACAGCCCCATTCTCTACAGTGCCAGCTTGTTTCTGTGTTAGAAAAGTTTCTCTGATTTTGTCAGGAGACTTTAGAGCATTATCCATCCTACAGTCGCTCCTAACAGTGTATTTCATAGGCCTGAAGCACAAAAGCCCCATTGTGGGGTCTTGTCTGATCTCCATTCACAGCAGAGACAACAGAATTCACCTAGTGGTAGCCTTGCTTTGAAATCACTGACCTGATGGGCTTTACCAAAAAGCTATCTTTTTGAAAACATCCAGATTTGGGTAACAGTTTTTTTTCTCCTCTGCTATGCTTATTTTAAAACACACCCTCCCTTTTCGTTTCCCCTACTCCATCTAATTCACACTGGATGCAGGAACCTTACCTATTTGTTGCTGCTTGTACCAGCTTGTAAGATAAACTGGTCACACAAGATCTGTTTTTTCTCCTGATCTAATTAAGAAAGAGAGAAAAAACAAACAAACAAACAAAAAAAAACCTGTAGGCTTGCACTAGCTTTGGATTCCCTTTTCATAGAGGGAGGAACAGTGTCCAGTATTTCAAGGACTGCATCAAAATGGAGCAGACTTGAATACAATTTTTGCCTCTTCTGTCACAGTTTCAGAAGCCTTTGCTGCTCCATGTGCCAGTCACAATCCAACAGGTACAGGTAGGTCTGCAAAGTGTAATTTTATCACATATTTTCTATTCACTCATTGATCCAAAAGCAAGTGGCATGTTTCAGGGAAACCATGAGAGCTCCCTGAGCAGCAGGGTTGAGAGTTCACTCAAAACTACACCATGCATGACACCAGCAAACACTGTGTCAGTTGTCCAACTCCTACAGATACTGCAGCTGAATACAAGAAAGGGGAGTCAAGAAATCATTTGCTTTTGCTTGTGATTATAAATACATATATATGTCTACAGAAATAGACTACACAGGCCAACAGTCAATAAACACATGCAGCCAGGCAACAAGCAGAGCAGACCACAAGAGTCAAATTAAGATCACTTCTAATGCTTCCATACTTGAAAGGATCCGAAAGAAACAGAACACTGTAAGACTTCATTAATGGGGTAAGTTCAACAGCAGGCTTTTTTTCTGTTCAGTTTTCTTTCATTACTAGTGCAGAAGCACCCAAGCATTTGGACTGCTGCAGCACATTTTGGACTCTGTGTTTTCCCAGTGTAGACCACCTCTGGCTACCAATCCGCTGCCTGACCAGATGTGCACTGTCAGACTTTCTTTATTCCCTTGTTGCTTGCCCCAGTTTTTCTGCAAAGGTTATCTCAGCAGCTGAAAACATACACAGGTCTCTCTGTACTGTTCAGACAATCACTGTCTAGTTCCTGCAGTGCCAGGACAGGGAGTAGAGTATTACAATACTCATCTGAAAATGAAAATTGCATTCCTCACTGCCCTCTCTGTGCCAAGTAATGCCCATCAGTATTGTACAATGCAAGCAGGAGGCAGAGTACACCAGTACACCAAACCAGTGATCATCTGGGAGAGAATTTAGATGGGATAAGGCAGAACTAGCAAACAATTGCAACTGAGAAGATAAATATAAACTGAAATGTCACCTGTATTTATGCATCTCACTACCCACTGCAGATCAACAAAATCCACATAGTTAAAATGCATAGAGAGTGCTTATTGAATACACAGCACACGGAATTTACAACTCCGACCCGCTCTGAAAAGTGCCCGTGAAAAATTATTTAAAACTTATGTAAGAAGAAGCTGCTTATTTCAGTAGCAGGACTTTGGTATGGAGCACTGCATTTTATTTTATTTTATTTTTTTTTTGACAAACTACTGTGTTCCTCCACAGCAAATTACTTCAACTTATTTCAGCAGCGGCTATTTTGCAAATGCAAAAAATAAATGAATCCCAAAAGCATTACAAAACTTCCGCTGTAAAAATGTAAATGGATTATCCCTCCATTAATATCTCACTAAACAGCAACACTTTAGAAGCAGCGATTCTTCTGCTGCTCACAACATAAAAGCCAAATGAAATTTTCTCCATAAATCATTCAGCTATTAGGAGATCAGAGTACAAAGGGGCCGGGCCTAAGACAATAACATCTTCAGATCATCTTGCAAGAACATTTACAAACTCCACACTGCTGCCTTCATCTCTTCTAAGATGGAAGTGAAGTCTTTTCATATGACTGTTTTAGAGAAGAGTGAACTTCTGCACGGAATTGGAAGTGCTACCAACAGATTGTGTTTGCACGATTCTCATACAGTAGCAACTGAAAATAAAAGGTATATCCACGCTGTATTGCTCAAGATTCATTTTGCTCATAGCGAAGGCAGTACTTCCCAAAAATACTGGCTGGTGTGCGGATGTTTAAACGTGCGTCACTTCAATTACATTTCGGCATACAAAAATGGACAACTAACACACACAGACACAAGTGTGTAGAAGTCTCAGATTCCACCAGGAACTGATGCTTTTCTTCTTTTCTAAGCTTTCACAATCCTCAGATTTACCTTTCCATTCACTGATTAGAAGAGGTAACGTATTTGGGAATCTAACTACTTGGAAACAAGCCACGAGGCTTACTATTTACATCAGCAACCAGATGAGGTCTGTGTGTGTTCTGTTTATCAGGTATCTAACTATATGATCACCTGGATTCCAGTACCATTAGTATAGGTTCTCTGCTATACTCTCTGCAAAACAGCCCAGCTGAAGGATGAGGGGCCAACGCTGGCACTTGGACACCTGGGCATACATCCTGGCACAGCTTGACTCTGCCTGCACCCAGTCTCTCAATATATGCTACAGCACCACCAATGCTTCTCTAATGTGCTCCAGCAGTCAGGAATCAACAGAAATAAGGAAATCCAAGCTGTGCTCTCTCCCCTCATTCATCTTTTTGGAATAGGCTATGGGAAGAGAAAAGGATCTATACTAGCAAAGGAGCTGCACACTTAAAGCACAATGGAGCAGCCTCCGAGGTGCTGACGATGCTGTGACAGATTTGTTATTTGTTTCTTGTATATCCCTAGTGGCATGTTAAAATACTCAGCACTTTAAGCTTCCAGTCTATCTTGGTCAGAATTTCTGTAAAACCAGACAAGTTGCCCAATATTAAACAGTATTTCACTATTCAATATAAAACTGCTGATCCTATCTAGTTACTTGGTCAGAAAAACTAAGTCACTTCTGCTACAATTGCAGTACCAAACCAGGCAAAGAACATTATGGTTGTATTGTTACCTGCTCTTATGCAGGGTCAGTTCTGTCTGGAAAGGTGGGCCTGAACACTGAGACAATATGTTGCAATATAAAATATCTTCTCAGATTAGGATAAAACCTACCATTAGACAGTCAAGTACAGTCTGCCTCTGCTTGAACATACCTCAGTGCTCCCTTGAACCTTCAGATCTAATCCCAGACCACAATACTTCAAATCACATTAGGTAGCCTAATTTCTCTTCTAGAAAAAAGCTATTTCTTTCTTAATATGTGACTAAAGCTTTATTAATTAAAGGTGTACAGAGCTCCATAGCAGGATAACCATTCTGCAATACTACTCCGTCACTGTATAAAGAGAATCAACAAACTACTCTGCACAATTTTTGGGAGACTGTAGTGTTCTAACACCCCTCTTGGAGGAGAAAAATACTTTTGCAGTCTGAACTAGGAGTTGGACTAGGTGATCTCTAGGGGTCCCTTCCAACCCCTACTATTCTGTGATTCTGTGAACTGTAATTCTGCCACTCACACTGAAATGTCCATGGAGTCTCAGCTGGAGTGACCAGTGTTCCACAGACTTAAGCTTGTACTCTTAAAAAAGATAAGAACGGTAAGAACGCAGACATTTTCTCACAGATTTCCTCTAGCAAGGATGACTTGCCATAAATTCAACTTGGCAGTTTCATGTGCCAGCAATGGATTATTTATGTTCTGCTGAGGGCAGCTGTAACACAATTAGAAAATAACATCACATTCTTTCTTCATTAGCCTCAATAGACTTTCTAGTATATATTACCTTCATCCTACTCAGGCAGCTGTTCTTGTATCCCTGCACAAGCTCTGTTACACACATTGCCAGCTCACTCCTTGCTCCACTGTAGAAGCTGCATTGATCCAACACCACCACAAACGGGTCTGGCTATAGATGGGACCACAAGGGAACAGCAAACAGCAATACACAAGTCTAGCAGATGGTAACATACACACAAACCGGCATGAAATTAAACAGCAGACCTGATCTTTACCTCTTGTCTCTGAGTAACCATTCCATTCCCTTTCTTCTCTCTAGATACAACTGTAAATGCAATGTAGTTATAGACAGTGCCTCTTACACATTAGATAAAATTTAATTTTGGATTCTTCTGGATACATGTCCACATGCATATACGTCTACATTCCATTTCCTTCATTTTTCATGTTATGGATTTTAACAGCAGCAGCCTGAAATGCACTTTTGAGACAGACCACTTTTTCATGCAAACAAGTAGTGTGATTTGGGTTTCATGACAGATAAACATCTTTTTAAGGTGACTGATCTGCCTTAACACTTAGACCGTATCTGGTCACCTGCAAGTCTGTCAAAGCCAACTGAAGAAAAATACAGATATATACGAATGTGGCATGCAGAATATCCCAGTGTCAGTGTCCAAAGATCTGACTGTTCAGGCCAGCTGGATTATGTAATTTTTAATGGGATCTTTGGGTTAATAAGAGCTCCCCTCATAAATGAAGACTAAATGCAGACTAAATCAGATTGAGTGCTTTTAAAGAATTCAACAGACAATTTAGCAAAATAAGATCTTCATATCTAGAAGTGAAGTTCCAGCTAAGATATTTCTGTATGTCTTAAAATGCTTCCCGTAAAATGACACACTGGTTCATCTAATGCACGGTAATCGGATTTTCAACGTTCAGCTCATTCTGCTGCTCAGGCATATGCAGGCACCCTGATATTACTAGCTATGGACCTTTGAGCTGCTTTATTTATAGACAAATAGCAAATGCTGTACTGTTAAACCACACGTGAAACATCATCTGTATGCTCAATTTCTGCAAAACTGGACTGTTTAACATCAGTCTGTAAGTACACCCAAGAAACTACTCAGCACTAGAGGCAAGCAAGTGTAGAAGTTTATAGACCGGAGCCACAGTGTGTATGTAATTGTAGTGCATGAGCATACATTCCTCTGCAGACACAAAGTTTTATGCTTGCAGAGCTCCACTTCATGCAGGCATCACTCCTCACAGCTGGCAACTGGAAAGGAAGCTGCAGCAGCCCCAAGCAGAGGAGAACTGCAGCTTCTGTCACAGAGCCCTTCAGACAGTAACCACAATGCAGCACGCATACATCTCTGCTAGCTAAGATGCAGGAAAGTTGATCTGGGGGAGAATGTAAGAATGCCACTGCTCCATGCCTTGCTTTTTCTCAAGTCTTACATTATTTACAATTTTTGATAGGTGATTTGGTAGAGAAAACAGACCATAATTACCTGAAGAGGCACTTCCAAGCCATAAGCAGATACAAAATGGAAAGCTTACTATGTACTGCTTGTCAAATGAAGACTCGCATAATTCTTACTGGACTGCCTGCTGCAATTTTTGTTAAGAAACTCTTGAAACTAATTGCTATCACTTCCAAGTGGAAGTTAAATTTACCATATTGAAAGAGTTGAAGTTTAAAATAATGAAGAAAGGCATACATTTGATGCTTGCTGGAGGAATACACGCCATTAAGCAGCTGCAGAATAAGGACCTTTGTTTTTACAAAATGGGCAGGAGTGTGACAGGAAGAATCCAATTTTGATTACACCTTTGTCAACAAAGATTCTCTACAAGAACTGATGAAAATTTTTGCTGTCTAACACCTCAAGGGAAAAAAAAAGTTAGAAACTTCATATTCAGCTATTTTTATTGAACACGAGTCAGACAAACATCAAGCCAAGTTTTTAGAAAACTGATTCTGTACTTTCACACTTGGAATTTTGGAGTTGGCAAGACTCTTAAAAACACATGCTAAGTTTGGATGGTCATAGTAAAAGAACTCTGGAAAAAAAAAATCTGTTGGTAAGACTGGCTGGCAACTTATGCCATATAGGAAATCTCCTGTGAATGTGGAGATTAGACTTTCAGAGCAAAGAAATAACTTCTTGTGAGCATTATTTGACTGAAATTAATATCTAACATTGCTTGAAGAACAAAATAAAGTGACATGTCAGGGTTGGAGTCTCTCCTGATTTTATTTTATTTTTTTTTTCATTTTCTTTGGGACTGTGAGATTCATTGCATAGGAACTGTGGGGAACAACTCTATCTGCCTGGCCATCTGCCCAAGAAAGAGAGGTGTTGCAGGGAAATCACAGTACTGGAAGTCCCATTCCTGGAAGTCTGCGCTACAGATTCTTCCCAGCAGTGCAAGTCCTGAAGTAAAACAGTTCCAAATTTATAATCTGGTCTGGAGGGAGCTGGCTGCCGCTCTGCAATGGATTAACAATTAAATGACTCATCACATCACTACTCAACTACTAAAGGTACCCAAGTGACAAGAGAAAGCGATCTCTCAAAACTATTATGAAAAAGAACCAAAGTCTTGTTCAAAGTAACATCAAAAATCACAGAATCATACTTGGGAGTGTAACTTGTCCCCAAATTCACAAAATAAAGTTATGTTTTTCATTTAGCAGTTGTATTTATTAAATACCACTGCTTGCAATTAAAATCACCAACAGAAAAAAGAGCTTTAAAGCATGGATGTCCAACATTTTGGCTTGTTTGGGCTCACTGAGTGAAGAATTGTCTTGGGCCACGTGTAAAATATATAGTACAGTAAATGTACAAAATGTAACAAAATGTATTTTATTTTATTTTTTTTTTAATTAAAACAAGAGGAAGCAAGAAGAAGATAAAATGTAGAAGTGGGATATTTGACCTTATTTTTGTGAAACTAATGCATCAGCCTGGTTCAACGGCAGTGGCTGCAACTCTTAGTGAGCTCTTGTTAAGTCGTAACTCTTATGAAAGTCATATAAAGAGACATGATCAATTTTTTGAGTTAAATATATCTGTTTGCAACTCTATAAACTCCATTTGAAAATTTGCAGGTAATTTCTTTATGTTGACTGAAAGTGGGGTCACAAATATATCAAAAAATTGACGATGTCTTCAGAAATCTTGAAACTTGTTCTCAAATTCCTTTATCAAAGTGGAAAACACAGATGTGTATTTTCTGCTGTTCACAGGGCTGTGTTTAGCATCAAAATGCATACAATTATTTGCAATGATTTGCGCTTACCACAATTTAAGTTCATTTCATAATGCTGTTATGGTATGAAACATAGCACCGATAAGTTGGCTTTCACCTTGAAGGCACACACTGAATTCATTTAAATGAGCAGTTGAATTCATCAAAAATGCTAAATCTATGAGCTATCTTCATGTCGTGGCACAAATTTTCATTTTGATTCCACACATTATTAGATTTCATTTTGCATATCATAAGACCTTTTTAGCACTCTACCCCAACTTATTCACTTTCCTAATAGAAAGTGTCCCCATAATCAACATCCATACTCTTAAGGAATTCCTAGAATGGTGATGATTTAATCATTCAAACTTTATGAAATTTTCACAGCTCTGATGAATATTTGCACGACAATGCCTATTTTTAGAGCTTTCACACATATATTTTCTTGATGTACAGTGCAGCAATATTTCATCAAAGGTGAGTTGCTTGCACCAATTGCATCATCTTCTATTAATTTTATAAGTCACTGTTTTTTGCCAGCCATCACTAGGGCACCAACAGCTCTACCAGATGTGTTGACAGAAGTTAAGGAAAATCACTTGAATGTAGCTTTTACTGCTTCACACAAATCAAGAGATTTAGCTACGTCTTGTAATGGCACCAGAGAAGCCATTTATTTTGTAAGATTATATTTGTCATCAACACCTCTGATAAAAATGGCAAGTTGAGCTGTCTGTTATCTATAGCATCAGTGCTTTCATCTTTTGCCAAAATGTAACATTTGAAATTAGCAGCTTTACTCTCAAAATTTCTTTTGATAGATATTCCTATTTTTTCAGTTCATCTGGCTGTAGTCTTGTGAGACAATCTGAGTTTAGAAAAATCTGTTTTGTTTTTTTTTATGAGGACACATTATATCTTCCATGCTTTCCATACACTGCATAATAAACTCACAATTAGTATATGGTTTTTCTCTTTTTTGCAGTAAGATTTGCTACCACACAACTAGATTTTACAGTTTTTGCGTTTTTAACTTAAAAATTCTTGATGACATTTCTTCAGTTCTGCTATTTTGACTTTACGAAACGTTCCTTGATATCCACCAAATATCACAGCATGTTTTTGCATATAATGTATTTTCAAACTGTAATCTTTGAAAACTGACACAGTTTCCTTACAAATTAAGCAGAGTGCCATATGATTTGCCTTAAGAAAAAAAGTACTCAACTATCAGTTTTTCATTTCATACTCCTCCTTCATCCACAATTTCTCTTTTTTGGGGGGGTTCTGTTTGCTTTTGAGATGACATTAGGTAGGTTTTAATACAGATGGCAGTCACTGTGTTTTACTCACCAAGAGGCACAAGCGAATATAATATGCAGTACACATAGGTTTTGATTCGAGAGAGTGTGTGGGAGGCATGAGAGGCAGAGTTAGCACTGCACTGTGTTCTCCTCTGGTTTCAGCTGAGGTGATGTTCACAGCACACTGATGTTTGGTTGTTGCTGAGTGATGGGTACAGGCTTGAGGCTGGATCAGCTACTTGGTTGGGAAGAGCTGCTGCCATGATTGCATGGGGCAGGGTGCAGGCCGCACTGCTAGCTGTCCTGGCCTGTGTGCAGCCCATGGGCCATGGGTTGGACATAAGTGCTTTAAGGCATGGTCTGAAGATAAAGTGTGACTCCAAGATTGTGAGGGAAAAAGCCAAATGAGAGAACTTTTGATAGATGTAGAGCCTGAGTAAACAAACCCACCACAGCAGAGAGGAAGGGAAAGCCAGGAAGAGAAATAAAAGTGTGAGCTGGTAGCAAAGTAGCGACACACTGTGCCAGCAAGATAGCAAAAAAAAAAAAAAAGCATGAAGAATTTTGAATAGGATTTCATTCATCCTTTTCAAGCTATATCTGTTTGTTAGAAAATTATTAAATAAGGTGATATGCAACTGAAAAGATTATATTTCAATAATCTGACAGATTGCTTCATATGCAATATATCCATCAAGTATCTGAGCACTTTCAGTCAAACATTTGCTGCATGAAATTACAGTCTACGTGGCTCACAGAAAAAAAAGATACACCTAGGTAAACTGAGAATATGTTAGATAAAAAAAGGCACCAGAGAAACTCCAGTATCATTGGAACCATGCAAAATGTTCTCTTTAAATATGTTTAAGTATCCTGATTCCCCATGCTACTGAAGGATTTTCCACAGTGCTTCTGTGTTGGAGCAGCTGAACTTCTTGCAAGACCAAGGCCTTTCACAATAAAGTCTGTCTGTATTAGTACTAAAGCAATTACCATTAATTTTTGATAGAATAATAAGCATATTTCATTTTTTGCTATCTGCACTGCCTACACAACCAAATTTCAGATTGACCAGGAGTTAGGGTGCATCAAGCACAGCACTGCTAGCCAACAGAGGGAAGTGATGGTCCTGTGTGGCCTCACCCTCAGTACTGTGTGCAGTTTTGGGCAAAAAAAGACATAAATCTCTCTGAGAGCATCATTACGAGGGCTGCAAATATGGTGAATGGTGTTGAGGGGACGACATACGAGGAGTGGCTGAGGTCCCAGGGTTTGTTCAGCCCAGAGCAGAGAAACTGATGAGAGGTCTCACGGTGGCTACAGCTTCTCACTAGGGGAGTTGAGCTCTGCTTTCTGATGACCAGTGATAGAACCCAAAGGAAAGGCATGAAGCTGTGACAGAAGAGGGTCAGACTGGGTGTAAGGAAAAAATACAACACCAGAGGGTGGTTGGGACCCTAGAACAGGCTCCCCAGGGAAATGGCCATTGCTCTGAGCTTGCCAGAGTTCAAGAAATACATGGCAAAGCTCTCAGACATATGGCCTGTGTGGAACCAGGAGATGGACTCGATGATCCTTATGGGTCCCTTCCAACTAAGGATATTCTGTGATGATGTGGATGCGTGCAATAGCTTGTGATACATTTGAGGTTGGTCTGAGAGAAGAAAACTCAACCAAAATCTGAACTGCCATCCAGAATTTCTGGAACTTCTGCTGTAGAGTTTCACTATAGTTTCTATCCCCTTTCACATATGGGCAGACAGACACACGGACTCACACACACACATTCTTCTTCCATGAAGCAATATATTGTATTGCCACGTATGGGAAATGAGTACATTTTCAGCAAAATGGGAAAATACCTAAATTAGACTGAAAAGAAATATTTTTTGCAAAGGTAAAGTATAAGAAATGGAATAGGAGAGAAGGATGGGATTATCAACACAATGTGATATCAGATTTGGAGTTAGAAACATGGTATTTATACCTCTCATTGCGCTCTCCATTTGAAATTCTCATTATTCTCATTTAATGCACTATGAGGATTAGAGTAATATCAATATTTCTCTCTCACAGGATGTTGTGAGGACTGATTAGTACACCTACATTATTGTAAAAATGCAAGCCAAGATAAATGTTATACATTAGCACTGGTAGAATACTATATGGTTTTCTATTAACTCTGCACTCCCCATGCAGATAGTAAATTACTACTTGAAAGGTCTCTCCTCCTTCCAACCTTCCTCCCAGGTTTCCCCTATCTCGCAAGATGGCTACTGAACAAGTTGTAATGTCATTTTAAAAGACTAACGGGTTTCCCTAGGGAATAAATTTCTGAAGACAAAACATCACAAGCTAGTGTTCCCATTAAAACATTTCTGTGCACAGATACTTGGAAAAGTTAAAATGACAGTAGAGGCAATCGTATTTCTGGTACAATCCCAATTGTGCTTAAAATAACTAGGGAATACAACATTCCACAATAAAAGAGGCCAGCTTTACAAGATCATTTCCTGATTGAATTCATATGCACATTTGTCTGCTAATGGGAATCTACAGAATTGCAAAAATGACTTTTTTCATGCACATAACATTTTTCCAGTAGAAAACACAAGAAATCAGGTGTCATTAAACTATCACTTTGATAAGGAATTAGCTAATGCATCATGACCAGCAGACTCATCTGTGTCATCAAAACTGAAACTGAAAAGAAAATTAATATCCCCATCTAGCCATAATTTATCATTTCATGATTAAATTTACTGCATCCTTTTTCACACCTGATTGGTATGTTTTGACTTCACAATTAAATAAAATTAAATTATTTGAAATGTTAAGACATTTTCTCCACAGGGCTACACTGGCATTGTCACCTTGTTTACTGTTAACCTGTTCCAGCTGCCAGAGATTTTGTGTTATGGATTTCCTGACCCATCTACATTCTTCTAGTCCCTGAAAAAACCTGTGACCTTACAAGGAAATAAATATATGTGCTTTCAGCTTTGTACAAAGCTTCAAACTTTCATTTTTAAGTCAGCAGGGCTCCTGTTTTGTTTTATTCACCATCATGCCCTTCAGCTATGGTGAAACCAGGATACAGTGAGCCAGTGGCCAAAGCAAATGAATTCTTCCAAAACCTGGATTGTGTTCTGACAGAGAATTTCATTCACCTTTCATTAAACTAATATACACTTAGGTTTTCATTCAGTGTTCCTTCTCATTATGAAGGTGCCACCGTGCAGCTGCAGCTTGAGGTCCAGTTCAACTTGCTGGGTCTAGTTAATCACAATTTGGAAAAATAAATCCCTGATTATGCTGTCTGCCATGACAGGGTTACTCTAAAACCTTCAAGTAGCTGAACCCATATATCAGCATAAAAAGCAAAAAGTAGAACTAAAGACAAAATGGATGGCCACAGAGAAGGCAATGTTGGTGCCTGAATGGAGGCCGGAGCAAAAGTCTGCTCAGTTAGGACAGGCTGTGGTAGGGCAAGAGGTTCTGGGAGACCAACCGGCTGCCTTCCCGTACCTACAAGGAGATTATCGAAAAGACAGCCTCTTCAAATCAGTGCAAGTCAGGGGTGTGACTGGCAGCGCTGTCATGACTAAGTGAGGGGCAGAATGGATATAAATAAAAGATTTTTCACTGGAAGAATGTTCAAGGAGTGGAGCAGGTTGCCTGGACAAGCTGTGCAATCTCCATCCTTAGAGATTTCCGAACCCTAGGAATCCATTCTGAAGTCAGCATCTGCCCTGCTTCTACTGGAAGGCTGGGCTACAGATCCCTGATGCCCTTTCCACCTGAGTCTGTGTTTGCATGAACAGTTTCTCACAGTAAGGGAAAAGGATTTATTCAGCAGACCCTGCATCACCATAAAGCTTTTTCTTAAGACATAAGGCAGCACATTTCTGCCCCAGCTGAATGCCACCTTTGCTACAAGGCTTGTGAAGTGCGGGTTGCTTAAGAAGCAAAACTGAGCTAGTCTGTAGCCTGAGGGCAAGAGAAAGGCAGGCAGGGGCACAAGCAAATGCCTCTTGTAGCAACACACCCTCTAAAAAGAAGGATTTTATTTAGGTTTGAAGAAGTAAGAAGAGAGGCGACTTGCATAATCAGTTTGAATAGTTTAAACAGCTTACTGTAAAGGCAATACAAGGCAATACAATTCTAAGCACTAAGAAATAATCTCGTATTCTTTGGAATTTTATTAGGTACAAAAATAATCAAGTTTTAGAAATGCATCAGCATTTGAAGATAATCATGTTAAAGAGTCCACAATTTAATAAAAAAAAATATAATACAAAAGTTTACTCTAAAATTTCAAGTCATCATTTACAAGTCTGTTTTTTTGCTGTCTAAGTTCTATTTGAAAAGGTTATTCGCACCAGACAATTTCACAGGAACTGTAAAGTCTCCTTCAGCCATATTTTCTCTTAGGTCCATGAGTGGATACTTTGCACTCACACAATATTATGTGTTTCCAAAAACATATCCGCCAGATTTTCCAGGCATCAAAAGGGGCTTTTTGATTTCCTATGCAGACCACTGCAGGAAGAAAAGTCTGGAACAGATTCTGGAGTATCTCCTTAGGACAAAAAAGCCCAGCAAGGTCTCAAGCATAGCTCCTCTTCCAGTCCAAAAAGAGGCAATACCATTCTAAAAATATCTTCTGAATTTTGAAAGTGGTAGATTTACTCAATGTTTGAAGAAGTCAGTAAGCTTTCTCCTGGAGTCTATTTTTTTCAAGTACTATAATCTCCAGTTCCTCAGGAATGTCGTGACACGATTAATCAATATTATATGGGAAAAGGAGGAAATCTGCTAGATTAAATCAGGAGGAAAAAACACTGGTTCACACATTTTATTGTGTTTAAGAAAAGAACAAATCTATTTGGCTATTCAGAGGATAACTCCAATGGAAAGTGATCCTTTTAAACATAGTACAGATTTCCAGTCATGTTTAAAATACAATCTATGCCATTTCATCTTTTTTTTGTAGGTGCTACTGCATCACTGAGCAACAGTAGTGCAGTGGGGAGTTAAGTGGCAGGGAGGAAAAGGGGACAGTATAGGGACAACCACTCACTGTTACGACAGTTATTGATCTTGAGAATACAGGCATGACAGCTGTATACAGTATTTTTTGGGCTATGCAGTTCATCCATCATTCACTCTTCCATCTAATCTCCAACCACACTGCCATTACCCAATTCCCATCAAGCTGTGCTAAATGACTCTTTCCGCAGATGCTCACGGGGCATGACCTGCTCATCCTCTGCGGGTATCTCAGGCATGTCTGTCTGCTTGTCACCCTGGTGGCTTTCTATGGCCATCCTGAGCATTCTTTCAAACCAATTATTTTGTCTCCTTTGCAATTGCAGGACAGGCGGACAACAGCAAAGCGGGAAAACGCTAATTGCAAATTAGCTGTGCTGCAAGTCTTCCCTGCCTCACTTTTATCTCACCACTACCTTCTCACCCTTGATTTTCTGGTCTCAGTGGGCTGTCTCTTGATTGAATACACAAAAATGCTTGGAACCATTACCACGGTGACAGACAAGTAGCAATGTGTGCTTGGCTTGAAAGAACAATTTCAGGGCTCTGCATCTGCATTTTTCAATTAAAGGAGCACAAAGTGGGTTTAAGCACTGCCTTTACAGCACCAGATTTTAATGGAATCAGGTTTCAGGAGATCTGGTTAAACAACTGATTTCAAATATGGTGACTGGGGAAGAAATGGCAATAGCTAGAATGACTGGTTGCAGAAAAAAAACACCCAGATTTCAAAGCCATGAAAAAATAATCTCAAATTTCCAAATAAGAACTCATATGTGTTCATATAAGAACACACAAACAACTGTTTTGAGCCACGCCAAAGATCAAAACAGGCCTGTTTGGTCCTCAGCAATGAATATCCTGCCACCCACAAACACAGACACACATAAATAGTCTTGACAAGTGGATACTTTAAGTCACAAAAATGAGTCGATGTCTATATACAGTAGCACAAGTCTCTAACACCCTCCTGGGCTCCATTCCACTTTCAACACAAACATTCATGAGATTGATGTCACTTCTATGCATTTTCTTTATTTTTAATGTCTCGGTATATGTCTTGGTATATTTCTCTCCTTTATTTCGTCCAGCCTCCCCATTTGAACTTTCGGCATAGATGCTGCCTTCCTTCAAGGAGTTCCACAGCTGCTTGGATCTCATCCTGCTTGCTTTTAAACTGGTTCCCAGTAGATTCATTCGAGGTGTGCCGCCTTCTGTACTGGAAGCAGCAATGAAACATCCTTCTTTGACCATCCTCTCCAACCCACCCACAATTTTCTAAATCTCCACCATATTCCTTCACTAAATAATCTCTACCAGACCCAGATCTCTCAGCCATTCCCTTGCTCTGATTATCCCTGTCGTGTTCCTCTGAACTTCCTGCATACCCCTGCTGAAATGCTGACTGCAGCACTCAGCCTACACTCAAAAGGGAGCAGGAAAGTCCCTGACCTCAGTGAGGGCTGTCGTTTGTGGACGGGGAAAGTGGCAGCAGCACAGTGGATCCACGACTTCTTGTTCCACAGCACGTTCATATCAAACAATCCCATTGACATGGGGGCCCAGTGGGGAGTCAGTGGGGCTGCCCTCCAGCCCTCCCTCTCCAGTGTAAACCTGCCTGAGGCATGAGAAATGCCATCTACACTTTGCAAATTAATGCATGCCTGTTCAGAAGTCTGTATGCATGCATTTCTCTCTGACTACACATCCAGATCTGCCCATAGATCACAAATCATGTTTATTTATTTCAAATGTGAATTCCAATTATAGCACCAAATTATTCTGAGGGGGTAACAACAAAGATGCTGCTTTCGATCCAACATGGATTTATTTCAAAGCATTTCCAACATGCTGCTAAGCAGCAGAAGTTGTAGAATTGTACAACGCAAGGCGGTCTGCCAATACCGAGCTCTGCTGCAGCTGAGCAGGCAGAAGTTCAATATAAACAAAAATAACTGAAAATGAAAACTGGGGGGAGAGAGAGGGAAGGGGGCTAGACAGACAAACAGGAGAATGTCAGTGCTGAGAAAGAAAACCCTAAAAAGCACAGGCATTTTCAGCTCTTAATGCACAGTGCAGGGAAGCACCCCAAAATGGACTTGTCCAAACGCTGCTAGGAATTGAAAGAGCCAGGAGAAGACTGACGATTCAGTTGCAGCTCAGATGAGCCACTTCATAGGCTTAGAAACAGGCCACATGTTATCAGAAGGCAGGAGCTCAACTCTCAGTGTGGTTGAAAGTGAAGCCCTCCAGAAAGCAGGAGCAGAATTAATAGCATGTTTTCTAAGACTTTGTTAGAAGAAGAGCACTTAGCTTGCAGAGCTAATTGCTTTAAAATTGAGACAGACTCTTTAGTCACCTCTGTACATTTGACTCTGGCCTCTTAGTTGTCCTTTGTCACTCACTGAGTAGGGCTGAAACAATAGTTTCAGGAATTATGGAATTATAAACTCGCGGTATTCACATCCCTAAGTCTTAGGTTTCCTTAACAATATAGAAGGAAGTTTCTCATAAAAAACTTCAGGTCAATACATTTTCTCACAGCTCTGCTACCAGTATCGTGTACTGGTGTTCAGAGTGTTCCTCAGCCTGTTGCTCACATATCACTGAAACAAGCAGAAGGAAAAAAACATATGCACATTTACACACATGTAGACAAAACGTGAGAGAAGTAGCTTTTCCAATTCTACCCCTGCCACAATTGAGATTTCAAAGTATGTTATACATTTTTTTTCATTTTATAAACGAAAAAACAATAGAGGCAGCACTAGCCAAGATCAACAGTGGCTTTGTATTTTCTTTCACTGAGAATACACAAGAAATACTTGTAGGAAAAGTAGGGTAAATAACCAAACTGCAAAATGTACTACTTAAAAATATGAGCAGAAATAAAATCCAGCAACATAGTTTGTCATGGAAGAACCCATCACACCATCCTCCAAAAGATCAAGAAATGTGCTCAGCTTGAACAGGGAGAACAAAAGCCAGAATCAACCCAAAGGAACAAGAAAAAAAAGAACACTTAAAATACTATAATGCTAACATAAAAGTCAATGTCATGTGCTCACCTTGGATACAGTCTGATTGATCTCCATAACTAAAAAATCTAAAAAAGTAATAAAGGGTCCTAGAGACAAAGACACACAATTGAATGAGGAATGACTAACCAGATGGGACATGTTTATTTGAAACATGACAAGAGGATGGAATTAATGTGCACAATATAGAAACAGTTAATTGGGAAATATTTTTTACTTTCTAGCACAAAGTCGAACAGAACTAAACCACCCTCCCAACTGAAACTTTGCTTTAACAAACAACGAATGGATAATTTGTGGAACTAATTGTCATGAAATACTATTGATGCCAATAACCAACAAGATTAAGACAGAAGTGTGTAGGTATATAAATCATTCCCAGAGTTCAACCATAAGCATTGATTAACTAATGAAGATTAAGAAGACATTCTGTAATGGAGAGACCATTTCTGAAAAGCTTAGGAAATGCACATCCCTCTGTAGCATCCTCGACTTGCTAATACTGGCAAGAAAACATACAACTTGTTGGGACCTCCACGGAATTACTTCAGCACTTGCTTCCAGGGCTGTACTACTGTGAGAACCGTCTCATGGAAACAAATACTGGGTGAATGTCAGATTTGAGACCTGGAAGGATGTGCAGCATATCCTTCAAGGAATGTTTGTGCTGTTATCAGGTATCCTGGACTGGAAATGTCAGACTTCTGCAGTTATGGCAAACTCTTTGTAATTTCAGTTCTAGCTCCTAATGTTTAAGGAAACCAACTTCATGTAGAACTTACAATCTTGTTATTTTTTGGAGATCCAGAAACAGACTGTAGATGAGGATACAGACAAGTACAGTACACCTTGATCACGTCTTAGTGACACTACATAAGCACACATTCATTTTGAAAACAGCCTTGTAAAAGTAATAGGATTCTTTGTAAAGAGGGCACCCTTCAATCATTGCAATGTTGATAGCCCTCACAGCACAACCATGTGCTTGTGAAAGGCAGACAATAAACCAAATCTCATGTGAAGTCATCTCCTTCTTAGCCAGACAAACCTGGAACGATTCAATAAGAACTGAAAGTTTATCTTCACAAAGTTAAATGCAAAGCAATGGCTATTTATTAGCTCCTTTCTCTCCCAGTTGCATGCTTGCAGGACTTGACACCGTCATATTTGAAGGCACAGCTAAATAAAACACATTATTAGTTATAAACTTATTTGTTCTTTCATGTTCCATTTCTGGCTGGTCTGTTGCTTCAAAAGGAGAAAATTTGTCAACGAATCTGCATTTTTATTTGCCCTTAATAGTGTTGGTGATGGTTGATTTTTCAGTATCAGTTTTCACAATGAGTAAAACTGTGGCTAAGTAGGGTGCAAGTGTTTTAGCACAACATTTATGTGCCTTTTGAAGTTCCAAAATACCAGAATACCAGAAGGACTTCTGAATGCAACTGTAATGCAAATCTCATTATTAACTACCACTTTACCCCACTGAACAAATATCAGCATGTCCCTCCTGAATAACAAATGTATTTCTAACAGCAGCGATCGTATTTCTCAATGGAGAACTGAATTCACTGGCAATAAGGGCCAAGTTCCTGGAAAAGAAATGACTCTGTGTTATCTGTAGACAGATTGGATTTTAATGAGCGAAAGAAAACACACAGGACCCAAACCTAATCCCACTGAAGTCAATGGGATGGTTTCTACTGAGCTCAGTGGGCTGAAGTCCTATTTTGTATTTGTCACCCTTCCAACTTTACTGAAACCATTAGGGAGTTTCAGTGCGACTCATAGAACAGCTTTCTTCAACAGCTAATATTGTGACTTTCTCCAACATGAGAATTGCTCCTCTCTTATAAGTAGGAAAAAAACCAATCAGTGACAATTTCAGACTGCATTTTCAAAACATCTTTTTGGGATGATACTCAGTAAGCTCACCTTGTGCCAAACATCCTTGTGAAGAAAATGCAGTTAGGTGCTACAGAGAAATTAAAAAAAACTTCTCCACTAATCATATATAAGTATCTTGCCGACAGCATATTTTATTTTCAAGTTTACTTGTTGTAGTAATCATGTGTTCCTGCACCAGAATTACTTGTTCATCTGTAACTGGTGGATGGTGTTGGAACAAACGAATATATTGGAACAGAGATGTAGCATTGATGATGTTTAACATACAACTTATTCATTTACAAGCTACAATATACACTTGTAAGAGCTGTTCTGCTTTGAAAGCCATTACTTAATATATGGCTGACCTGATTATCAAGGAAGTTTGTTAATGAAAGTAATAAAGTACATGTAAGCTTTGAGCTAAGGACACAGTTTTTTAGTTAAAACTATCATCAGTCATGACGTAGTATCTCTCCATGGTGTTGCTGCACTCCATTGGCAGTATGCTATGCAAACGCAATAACAAACAAGTGTTCTTCAGAACCCTTTAGCAGCATTTCCTTCATCTGATGCTCTAAACAATCATAAATTTTAGCTCTTACCCATCAAACTTTCAATCTTTTTGGCTACTTGATTATCGCAGAATATGTGCTTACATATTCTTTTGTTGACGATGCTTCTTCTTATTCGTAATTACAATAAGGACAAGAAAAACAGTAGAAATTCTCCATAGCAGGACTAAAAAGTTAGTCCAATTAGTTTGAATTTGCAAGTCAAAGCAGATCTATTTTTATTTTAGAAAGAGGATCCCTGCCAAAAAATTATAATTAAATGAAAGGGGAATCAGAAACAAACACATGTTAATTTGAAACTGCTACAAACTCCAGAGCAGCAACTTTCAGGTTTCTGAAGTAAAGAAGTGTCACACCAACCATAGCAGAACTCTTGATTTAAGGACCAAGAGTTATACCTTCTGAGAAAAAGCACATTCTTGGTGCTTGATGAAACATGCTCACTAGCTGCAAGTTCCTCCATCAGAGAAGGAAATGATGCACAAAATAGGGAATACCTGGGTAAGCACCTGCCCTGCAGGGGAAGTGCTCTGAACGCTTTAAAAAATCTTTAAAAAATGGTATCAAAATACCATGCAGGAGTTGTGGCTGCAGTATTTCTCTTTATGAACTTTTTTTAAACTCTCAGACAAGATTTAAAATAAAAAAAGTGTTCAGTGAATTCTTTTTTGGTCTAAGTTTCAGAAATATGAAACAGGTCTTATTTGCAGAAGTGCTAAACACTAACTTCTGAGAGTTGTGGCCCTTTATAGCCTCTTAATACAGTTTTCCAGAAATACTGATAGCCATGTATGAAGATGTCAGCCTTTTTTTAATTATGGTGCTTTTTCCCGGTCTACTTTTTTCATCTTTGCTTTCCTGTTCTGGCCATCACTCCAGGTAGAATTTGATAGTGGCAGAACTGTGATTTTTAAGGCAAGAAAATTCACCCTCTGAGTGCACTGTCAAACTCAGAACAAAACTGCAAGTTGAAAGCCTTGTGAAGTCTTGAAATAAGCACGTTGATACTCTGAGTCATTTTGAGTCTTCAGCTAGCTTATGTTAGTGGGTATTGGATCTTTACAAATCGAATGCCACTAGCAACAGGACAACCTGTTTGCTTCAATTTCTTGCACATACGGATTTTGTTGATTCAGCTAGAAATCAACCATCATACTTCCTGCATTCTGTGAGCTGCTACAATGATTGGAAATGAGAAAAATAATACAAAGAGAGCAGACATTGAAACCTAGGAACACAGGAAAGAAAAAAAGGGAATGAGGGATGAAATACTGATTACCCAGATAAAAGCTTTAAGATAGATACTGTTTCAAAGTTTTGTACTGACTTTCCATTCAGTATTTGCCTAGGTTATTTCTGCCTATAGTACACAGAGATGTTCTTTTCTCCAGAGATAGTACGTTGTATATAACTGAATTGACCTTGTGAGCTAGAGGGAACACTAAAAAGCAAATAAGCCTAGGTTCCAGGAAGAAAGGAGATTTGAAGACTCCATATATTTATAAAAGTTGGACAGTTATACAACAAGGAAGTAGTTGTACCAAATCAGATTAGAAACCTAACCCTAGAATGTTCTCCACTGAGCTGAAACTGGATTTACCTGAAAGTCAGCCCAAAGAACTGTGTTAGTATTCATAGAAGACCTTAAATTCGTAATGTTAAATATCTACCACTTCAGAATCACATAAACACGTGTCTACTTTGTAGCCCCAAATGGCTATTACAATGATCTACTAGGTTAACATTCAACTTCACAACTGTAATTCATATTTAGAAAATGGACTGTAAGAGCCCAGAAGGATCTACTGAGGTCCAGAGAGGAAACTGCTGTTCAAAAAGCAAAGTTTAAAAATGTGCAGATATTGTACACATTTAAACGTACAGGAAATAGAAATTGCTGTACTAAGGTGTTATGAAGGCACCATTTAATCCAGTATCCTGCTGATAGAATTGTCTAGTAACAGATGTTTCAGAGCTCTATGAAATACAACAGTGATTTTTATAAATACTGCAAGTTCATAATTCATACTGGGATTTCATCAGGACCCCAAGCAGATGTCACTTATGTTTTAAAGCACAAGAATTGACAGCCTTTGCAATTTTTTGTGTAACCACTGAGGTTTATTTGTCTGAAAGACACCCAGTACTGCAGACCTCTTTCACATCGTGCTGCACATTCTAGTTAGCTTTTTAAGTATTTCCTCTTGGATTAATGCAATGGAGAAAGCTGGTCCCACTGGTTTATTTTATCACCTTCTTCTTCTTTTTTTTTTTTTTTTTTAACATCTCTCATTTAAACCTTTTTTTACTTCTTTTTCAAATGAGGTTACTTTACGTTCAGTGGCTTTTTTCTCTGCGATTCAGAGCATCATCTTCCTCCAAAATCTGCGCACTGAAATACTTGTGCACCTCCAACTCTTAAAACACTCCGGTGAGGAGAATTAGTACTATGATCAAAAGCAGCTAACAAAACACAAACTCTGTAAGTTTTTTTTCTTGTCCCATTAATTTGCAAAAATTTCTGGCTTTTTATGCTGTCATTCACAAGGGCATCATTTTGAAAGGTTTGGAGCATGCAGTGGGAACTACTAACACTCACAAGTTCTGAAAAGTGAGGGCTCGCATTATAAAACCAAACGCACAAACATCTGCATTAGGAAACACTAAGAAAAATGTCTGCCTAAGTGATACAGCTCACAGTTAGCTCTGATTATTGAGTCTAGCTATTAATTTATGTCAGAACTTGAAAATGTGACATCCTCGTTGATTTTCACTTGCTCAGTATACAACCTATCTATTCAACACAACTGACAGTAACATTATGATCCAAAATGATGAGTTTCCTCAGTGCCACCCAACTGTGTCCTCAGACATGCCACACCATTTTTTGTCCTCCTGTTTCTGGAGATGAGAAAGCCAGCATCTCTGATGAGAACTATGAGAGCTTTACATATATGAGACACAGAGCTCCATTAGATCAGTCTATCATCTATCTCTCTTCTGATGTCTGTTCACAAAATGTAAGTGCAAAGTACTGAAATGTTATGAAGTATGAACAGTCATTCATTTCCTTATCCATCCATCTTGCACATATACTAATGGACACAAAAATACTAAACAAATCTTTCCTTCATCCTCAGAATATTTTTAAAAGGTACCTTTCCCTTCCATTTCCATCTGATGCCTGATAAATAATAGATCATTTGCATGGTGTTAGTGTTAATATTAATTATACCAGACAGAGAAACCTGAATTCTGGAGGTATTTAGAGCACCAGCCATCACCATCAAGATGCACCATCAAGGTGCATCTCTATATCACATACCCAACTTACAGAGACCACAATTCCATTAATTTCTGTTCATTTTAATCAGATAAGATGATGCTCAGTTCTTGAAAGAACTTGGCAACAATTTTCTTCAACTATTTGAAGTTAACTGGTATGTTAAAATACAGAACAATGTGAAGATACTGTGATCTGCCCCAGGAACGACGATATTTATTTGTTCTGAAATTAAAGATCTTGTTTCTTCAGCTTAAATGCTGACATTTTCCAGCAAGAAGACAACTAACCTGTGAGCTGCTCAATACTTCAACTCAACTTCAAGAAATACTTTCTAGCTATAACACATGGTTTCATTTTTTTCTACAAAAATGTGCTCTGGATCCATAAAGTACAAAGAGCAGGATTAATTATTTACTGCTAAATCTGTCTCTCCCCTGCACAGCAATACTGCAAAGTGAAGAGGGGCTTAAAAATATTTTTCTTCTTGTCTCTCATTACGGTATCATTACAGAATATATGTTTGCTGAATATACTGTAACAATTACAGACCTGGCCACTCAGCCTCTACACTGTTTTATGATGGTCTGTCCAAAAGATGAGTGCAGACATCTGTATTTCCTACAGGCACCACATGTGCAATTTTCAACATGCAAAGGACAATGGTGTCCTTAATAAGCCTAAGAAACACTTGGTGGATATCCAACTCAGTATTCTGACAAACCTCCTGTGACTCTAATGATGCATGCAAGAGATTAACCTACGGTACAAGTTCTACCTTCCCAAACAGATCTCCATAAAGAATTCCAAAGAAGTTGAGAAAAAAATCAGCATTAGCTACAGAAACATTCTTCATACTGCTTGCATGCTACAGTAAACAAAAGTATAACATTTTCAACTAAACATCACTTAAAAGCTGACTAAGGAGAAGTGCTACAAAACCTATAGAAAGGTAATGTCTGTCTTCTGAAGTCAAACTAGTTTCAGGCACAGACTGGAGACCTAGCCAAAACACCTAGCCTTCCCCCACTCATATTCTCATCGAACATTGCTAATGTGCACTACAGGCAACCAGTGCCAGTGACTTTGACAAGACTCACTCTCCTTAACTTCCCAGCCTGCTGAGGAAGGATGACCAACTAAAGTATCAATCAATGAAAAGAGATGGGGTAGAGCTCAAGAAAAACAGGAACATTCCCTCCTGCTCTCATGGCAGAGAGCAGGATGGAGTGAAGAACATCTAAGCACAGGCAGATGGAAATAGAGCAATGGATAAAGTGGAGAAAATTCTTTCAGTGAGTGATACAAAGAAGCTGTCAAAGCACTAGGTGGAAAAAAGGACTGTCTCTTAACACGTGAATTTTCTTCCACTCATGGTGCTGAGTAGGGCACTTTCAAAAAGCACTGTGAGATTAAACTGATTTCAAGCTCCTCAGAGAATGCCATATTTAACATCAAACAAATGTGATTACAAAAGCTTTCATTCTATCTCTGACGTATTCAGAGCCATTGTAATGCTTCTCAGGCTTTAATAAGCTCACAATTATGTACCATGAAAAACAGTTTTGCACAGGAGTAGTCTCAACCTCTTTGTCTACAAGGACAGTGAATCACAAGGTCTTCTCTGAACATACAAGTACTCACAAGCCTATTCCTAACCTCATTGCATCCTCTGGCAGCTGACCCGTTTAGTCGTTTTTCACCGGCCCACTGCTGGCCAATAAATCACTGTTCTAACTCCTGCGATGCCTCCTGTGAAGTGCTCTGGGATCTGTGGCACAGATTTCTGAGCGGTATCTGAGACCTGGTGCTAACGGCTGACTCCAGGTTGACATGATGAAAAAAGGTTAAGCTCTTCAGCTGAGCAGCCTCTTAGAAAGATTCATTGCGACTCCAGCTATCCCTTTTCTGTAGCAAAGCTATCCTCTGTATCTGCCTGAATACATAAGGGAGTTGACATTCGTCTTCTGTGTGGCTCATGTACTTAAGTTTTCCTCTCTTCTCATTACCCGTGAAGGGTGATTACATTTCTTATGGAATATCACTGGTGATACATCACACTTCAACGCTGTGCTCCCCCTGCTCTAATGGAAACCTGTGGTTACCTCATCTTTCTCCTTTCCTGAATACCAATCCTCCCACAAGTCTGCGTGCTAGCCACCAGCATCCTACCAAAGAAGAATAATGGGACTCCCACTAAAGCTCATTAATAGTAAATTATTTTCAGTTAGTGAAGACAGTTTTCTCAGTCAAGTCTCTAAAGAGACAGGACTCTACATCAAAACACAGTCTGCCCCACAATTGATTCGAATGCAGTGGTCTGAAGGAAACCTCAGACTTCAATAGTAAGCCATTAATGGCTATTTGTATCGTGCTGGACTGAGAAAAGGAGGAAAGGTACAGTCTTTCTTTTGTGATCGGTTGATTATTCTCTTTTTTTCCCCACAAAACATTGGAATCAGAGGTCTGAATAGGCAGTCACAAGTGGTGGAAAAAGCCATGAGTCAAATAACCCTCACTTTATCATATAAAGCAAGATTTTATTTAGTTTTTCCTTTTGGTAACACAAAAGATAAGGCATTTACTGGCATTTTTGAAGTCCATCTTTCTGGCAGATGAAACAAGAGATGCATCCAGAATAAGCAGATGATGTACAGTTCAAGGACATGCTGTCTCTAAAGGACAGATTCCTCTGTCCCTCTCTCACTCCTCTGATAGCTCATTATTACACTTCCAGATTTAGGCAGGGAACAGTTATTTGCGGGACTTCTGAAGCAACCTGAGGAAATTAGGCATCTGAATCCACAGTGGAATTCAAAAGCTCTAGGCCAAGCATTTAAAAACCTTTGAAGAAGATGCTTAAAAAACCCCCACGCAGACAGATTCCAAGTCTACACATGCACACATACTAAACATAGCACTGAAAAAGTCTTCTTCCACATCAAACAATAAGTTCTGGCCTGTGCTGTAACAGCATATGCTTGCATTTCCTATCTGACTTCACCTAGGAGATACTACAAAGAAAAGGAACAAAATTGGTTGAAATTCAGAATGTCTGAAACACTTGAAAAAGTGGGTTTTTTTTAATAGCTGTCAATTCATTCATTTAATTCTCCATATTAATTTCAATATGGAATGCTTTTACTGAGGAGGAAGAAGAATGAAAACCTTTTCAGCTTAATTTCCTCAAAAACAAAACTAAGCAGGTGGCTGCCCTGCGCGCAGTGAATGCTCCCACCACTACACAGAGTAAATGGAAAAGCTGAACTCAGTCACAGCCCTGGCAGGAGGCAGCAGGGCATCAAGGGTGCTATAACGTGAGAAGTGCAAGACACTCCAGAGCCATGCAGCAATCAGCACAGCAGAGTTACCTTGTATTTACAGACATGGAGCATATCTGAGTTCTTTAAACCTCTAGGAAGTACGACCACCTCATCACTCAGGTGGCAGATTGTCTGGGCTGTGGTAGGACATGACCAGAACTCACTTGTCTTCAAAAGGTATCTCCTTCAAGGCAGACCAACGTTCACTCTGAACAAATTTGGTCAGAAAATCCCTGACCACCCCTAAGCAGAAGCTGCTATGTGAATGGAGCTGCTATTTCTATACAGATATTTTCCAAAGAAGAAAAGACAGTGAAGAGGGATAAGTGGTTGGAGCCACTCTAAATGTGGCTGGGGTTGCTCTGAATGCAAATCAAGCAAATACCACTGGCTATCCATCAGGTTGGCCTGGGGCATTAAGGAAAGCCTGACACATGCAGATCAGGAGTGAAATGCCGTCAAAAGAATGCAGCCTCCATCATAGTTGAAATCCTTAAGGCAAAAGAAATGACAATCAAAGCTCTCATTTACAGGGGAAAACAGGTGACACTTTTCCTGGTTGTGACAAGAAAAAACAAGAGGGACTGGGGGGCACTAATATAGAATGGCTTTAATTAACCACAATACCTTCATGATCTCATACGACAGTTGAAGAAAAGGTAAGAAGTCAATCCATAACCAGAAACAGAGTCTCCCATAAACAGTAATTGACTTCATGACTTCCATTCATTTCATCAAAACAGAGCAAACATTCCAGAGCTGGAGAACATGGTTCATTAATAGCAAACCAGTCCTCTGACAGCTATTGTCAAAAGCAGCTTCTGTGGGCTTGTTTTTTACAGAAGCTGCTGCTGGGACTTTGCCAGTTCAGCAGTTAAAGGTAATCTCAAATCCCACAGCAAATTGTAAAGTGCCCAGGCTGAAGAACAACAAGGCGTTCTGGGACTAAAGTGATTGTTTTAATTTGCGTAATACTAGCAGAAAGCAGCACTTCAGAATTATTCTGCCTAATTCATCTGCTCCAGAAGAAAGACAAAACCATGATAGAAAAGTCTTCAAGAAATGGGCCCACAAGAACCTAATACGATTTAACGAGGCTGAATGCAAGGTGTTGCACTTGGGCTGGGACAATCCCAGAGTACAGACTGGGGGAAGAACTTGAGAGCAGCCCTGTGGAAAAGGACACGGGAGCTCTGTTTGACAAAAAAAGCTATAAGCCAGCAGTGTGCACTTGGAGCCCAGAAGGCTAACTGTATCCTGGGCTGCAGCAAAAGAGGGGTGGCCTGCAGGGATAGGAAGGTGTGGATGAGAGAAGTACCCATGGGTGCACCATCCTCAGAGGCATTCAAGGCCAGGTTGGATGGGGTCCTGGGCAGCCTGAGCTGGCTGGGGGCAGCCCTGTCCACAGCAGGGGGTTGGAACTGGGTGGGCTTTGAGGTCCCTTCCAGGCCAAGCAACTCCATGATTCTGTGAAATTAAGCAGATCTAGAAGTATTTAATTTCATGTGTATTTTGAAAGGGGAAGGTGCAAGAAATCTGGCAATAAAAAGGAAAATAATCTTATTACATTGATTCTATGATTCTATGCTTTGATAGAACAGTCAGCATGATCTGACTTTTCTCTGTCAGATCTATTATTTGGAAAAGAACAGACAGGCTGCCAGAGTCCTCATAAAGTTTCTAAATATGAGGACACAGTACACCTACCTAACAGCACCACAGCAGTCAACACACTTCCCCTTGCCTCATTTAACAGACTGTTACAAACGTGCAGATCTCACTGAAGAAGTGTGCAAGTAACTCACTCAAAAGCAGGAATAAATGCTTTCTTACCTATTCTCCACTTATATTTTTAACAATGCAGCCGTCAAAATGCAGCAAATCAATTCCACCCACCTCTTACTGTCTCCCACACTGCTTTTTCAGTGTATTTTTAGTTGTTCTGATTAAAAATTTAACTCTCCAGTACCAGTGAGGACACACTGCATTTCTTGATTACAGTTTTGTATACTTTTTTTCAGCCAGCCTCCAGATCTCCCTTACAAAGGAAACTGTGAAGGCATATCCTTCCTTCCTTCCCTTCTCTTTCTACGAAAAAGAGACACATTAGAATGAAATTTTAAAGAATCGGGTACCAGACTGGTAGGAAAATTACTTCTCTGCAGAACTCAAGAAATACTTCTTCAGAACAGGGATGTGAGCCTGTCACACTCGGTAGGATTATTCAAGGTACCAAAAAGAAAGAGATGCAGCATGCTGAGCTGAGAAAACGCTTGTGGGACTGCTCTCCAGCCTCTCATTCTCTGGTTTGTACATAAAACCACAAGGGCTGCCCTGTCCCAGGTGCAGAATCTGGCACCTACTCTTGCTAAATTTCAAGTGGTTGGCAATTGCCCAGCTCTCTCATTTGTCAAGGTCTCTCTGCAAGGCCTATCTGCTCTAGAAGGAGTCGACAGCTCTTCCCAATTTAGTGTCACCCACAAACTCACTTAAAGCAAATTCAAGTCCTGTATCCAGATCACTTACAGAAACACTGAAGAGAACTGATCCTAAAATGGAGACCTGGGGAACCTCACCAGTGACTGGTCACCGGTACGATATAACTCCTTTTACTATCTTTATTCTTTACTATCCCTGCAATTTGCGTGACCACAATACTTAATTTAACATCTTAGAAATGCAACACAGTGCTTGTGCTGGAATTCTCTCAATGCCAGCTGTTTTACTTACTCGTAAGAGGCAGAGACTCCTCTATCTTTTGATTACCATCCAGCCAGACTTCTATTTCTCTGTGCAGACTGTTTCCTTTCTGAAAGTCTTGACCACTGTGAAGGGGACTATTTTCTGATTTAACTTCTTAAGGACATTCATATTGATTAGAAACTTGTGGTAAGTAGTAGAAGATCTGCCATTGCAAAAAAAGTAAGTGAAAATAAGGGAAAAATTGACTGATTCTTCTCTTTTTAGTATCAATATAGACCAAAGTATTCTCTTTGTTTTTTCAAATGTTTGTTCACCAGAATGTTCCAAAGTGAAAAATGTCAGTCGCAAAACCTTATTCATTGTGTATTTGCACAGCAGTGCCTAAAGGTCCTTGAAGATCTCTGAGGATTTGAAAGAAACAAATTCAGCCAGGTAGCAGAGACAGTGCCATTACCTTCCGCTGGCTGGTCACACGCGGGTCCCACAGCACTCAGGAACTGACAACTTGAGGCAAATCAAAGTGAGCAAAACGTACACAGATAAATACGTTTCACCGATCAAATATATGAACATCTAAATGTTTGCAGCTACTGCTTCAAGTAAAGGAGATCTTAAATTTGCAAGGTGAACAGTGGAAAATATTTTGTTCACTGTTATAGGACATCTCTTCTCGATTCAGCTTGCTGTACAGGTACTCCATTACTGTACTTGCCACAATTTCACTCAGTTTCCACGGCATTTCAGCAAAGCCATAAGTTGTTCTTCATATCCATTAATTTATTCTCCATTTGCCTGGATATCAGGCGTGATGCAGCCACGCTGTGAATTATTCACACTGAGTGAAGCTACATCAACTGTGGCCTGAGCCTGGCACAACACTGACATTCCAGGACTACCTTAAAAATCAGGTGACAGTGGATCTTACTTTCTCATACACACTGGGTCATGCTGCACTGTGATGGTCTTTTACTCAAGGAGAGATGAGAAGGTATCAACAACAGATGGGAATCTCCTCTAACCTGATCAATCTCATGTACAACTCACTCCCTTTCTCACATTCATGTTCTGAATGCACGAGCCACATCTCATAGGTGCTGCTCCTCTTCTGCTCAAATTATCCCTATTCCAATATTTCCCATACTGATAGCAGGTCAGTAGATCCCTTGACCAGTTCCCTGGAATCCCATAGGATCCATAGGGCTGTCTCCTCTCCTGTGATCCCTCAAATGAACACATCTGTAACAGGGTGGGGCATATGGGATTGCAGACACCTGAGAGGTCCACATTCTTCTTTTAGTTCAAAACTTTTGAATCAAAAGGAGCCTAAGTGGTTGGAATAGCTGAGATGAAACTGAAGAGTTCTGTCAATCAAAGAACTCTTGCTGAGCATTCTGACAGTTACCTTAGTTTTCAGCATGACTTTACCTAAAAGTTACCTACCTCAATTTAGTTATATAAACCCAGTTCTCTGCTTGGAATAGAGGAACTTGGATCGCTTTGCTCTATCTACTTGTTGCAGTGCTCAACAGGAATACAGAGGAACCACAACATTCAAGAGAGGTAAACATGGAAATGTCTACATCTCCTACCTAATGCTAGTATATTACTTTCTAATAGGAAAAACTAGTTTTTCAACCTCAAAGTGAAATAATTTTCTGCTTGTAACATTACACAATTAATCTAGCCCTACCAGGCTGGCATCTATCACAGTTAGTTTCAGCTGTCAAGGAAAACAAAAACATTTGCAGTCTAAACTGAACAAAAAATTTATTTTCTGGAAAGCCTTGCTCACATAGCTCACACTACTCAGAGTTTACCTTAATGACGTGTCTTGTTTAGTTGTTTATCTAAGATGCACTTAGGCTGGAACTGTTCTTAATTAAACTACCACAGCAACTTGGCTTTCTCCTAAATTTGTGCTTTTCATTGGGGAGAGTACTTCCTGCTGTATCTTTAATTGCCTATGCTTTCCTGGAAGATAGCTCAACATCGTCACCTTACGTAAGTGGATAATCAACAAATGTATGTATTCATGTATCCTTTTTCCAGTCATCTATTCCTTGTTTAAATAATTACTTGCTTCATACTTTTTTCTCTTTTCAGGTCTCTGAACCACAGAAAAGTCTGTAGATAACTACACAGTATCATAGAGACAGCTTCTGTGAAGGATTTTGATTAAAAGACATCTTTCTGTGTTCTAAATTAGTTCTATTTGTATAGCATTTTCTTTATGGTCCTGTAACTAAGAAAGGTAGTTTAAGAAGGAAAATGAGACTACTAGATATCGTAATTCACCTCCCCTTAGCTTCTATTTGCACAAAACTGGTATTCTTAAAGGATGTAAAGTCTGAATTTTAAATTCCAGTAGTGATATACTACATACATGAACATATCATGCTGCTTATAAGTAACTGACATTCAAGACAGCAGCACTGCTGGCTTCCCTGTCCTATACACTTTTCTCCCATCCTCCATACCAGAATCACTACAGAATTCAAGATCATGATTACATGCATCTAGATCCATAACATTCAGATCCATAGCAACACTGATCATCTCTTTTATGCTAATTTCTCTGCCCAGAGGCTCTTCTGCAAAACCGAATTAAAGAAGCCACTGTATCGTTCCCGTAACAAGGCAATTATCTTGGAATTAAGACTAAGCAGAACACGCTTCTTTTCAAAGAGTCAGTCTTCCAAAGGCTTTGGAGAACAGACAAAATGCTGCCATTACAATGTCATCAATCGCAAAAGTTTCATATTTGCACACACCCTGTTCTAAGAAGAAAGGGCAAAGTAATCATTATGTCTAAGGTACTCTCTATCTGCATTTTTTTTTCCTTTTTAATGAGGTAGATAATCTCCTTAGACTGATGTTGTTGTTGCTTTTATAATGGAGTATTTAAAAAGATTTCTTTTCACTGTTGCTGCATTTGAATAATGACTGCATCACTTACCAACAATCCCTTAGTGATGCGTTGAGGGGACCAAATCACATATCAACAATCTCTTAGTGACACCTGCTCAAATTCTTCAGACCTGAAGGTGAAAAATGTTTCCACCCCGAAGTATCAATGCATATTTGGAGGTCAGCTGGTAAGTGTTTAATTGCTCTAGGTGCGATACTAGGAAATTCCTAAATTTGTGTGAAAACTCTCAGTGAGGAGTCATCCTTCCCTATCCATTTGCATAGATCACAGAGGGAAGCAGAGATAAATTTCTTGCAGAGGAAGAAAAGGTCTTGCACTGAAGAACTATCCTCCCTTGTATATATATTCAGATACATGTCAAACTATACCAGAAAAGAAAAGACACACTGTCCCCACTTCACCACTCTACTAAAATGGAAGATATTATTCCAATTAAAGAAGAGGAGTGCTGAGTCATGGCTCATGCAGCTTCTGTGCTGAGGCTTTCCCCATATAAGCAGATTCCTGAAACCAGCTCCAGGCGTAAGTATAGAATAACACTGTCTCTATAAAAGGCCACAGAGAACAAGATTTCACCAAATCTTTATCCTTGGCAGAGGTGCTCATGCTACATGCAAGATTTTCCCTCAAGAGAAGATGTAACAACGAAGAACATCACATTGGGTATCACTAGGAAGAGTGCAGACTGAAAGTGGAACAGAAGTGTTGTACGTACAGTAAATATTCAGTGCAAGCAGAAAGTACGAGTTCAAAAAATGGGTCCAACATCCCAAATTCTACAGATCACTTTGATGTTAATTCTACTGTATAATTGCTGTCAACACATAAAATTCATAAGAATAGGTCAAATACCTGAATGTAGGAAGAAATTATGGGTGCTGGAGCACAAACACAAACCATTTCCTATCATCTTCAAGTAATGCTCTAGTTATATTTGTTACCTGCCTTTCTATAGCAAAAAAAACCCAAACCAAACCAAATCAAATAAAACAAAAAAAAAAACAACCCACGCTCAAAAGAGGAGAAATTATTTTAAAACCCTATCAGGTAGCCAGAAATATATTTACTTCTTTGATTTGGAAAGAATAAACTGAAAAACAGTGCATATGGAATAGCTGATATTTGTCAGTTTTTGATACAATTGATACTACCAGTTGGACAAGCAACCTGCATAGCTGTGCCAGTACCGTTACATGAACAAGAGGGTATTTTCAAGCCTGAGAGACTGTTCAACTGCATAAGTAGGCATCAGAATTAGGAATAAAATATATTTTTTCTGCCCACTGAACACCAACAAAAGCTTTCTGTAACAAATCATTATTATCCCTGATATTTATAGTAAAGGTCTACTAGTGAATCTGTGCTGAAAGAAAAAGGGAAGAGAACACGGAGACAAACACTAGCCATTAATCAAAAAGAATGACTGGGATATCAGACATATTATAGGTAAGAGAGTAATGCACTGGCAGATGTACTGAGGAAGGCAGTTGTCACTAGTGTTGTGACTACTCAGGCACAACACATGTGGACTGCAGACTGAATACCATAATCACAGTAGTAATGCAAAAGTGAAATTCAAAGACAATGTTTTTAAACAAAAACATTTATTGCTGAAAGCATGAAAATATTTTGGAACTAAAAATGAAAATGCATAGACACTGTAAGAATCAAGAATTTCTTGGTGTAAAGAATTAAAATATTCCTATTCCAACTATGGGAAAAATATGTTAAAGGTTTTACTTACTTTGGATGGGTATATTCATCCAGTAGCACAACTTTTTCTATTAGGTCTCCACCAACAGTTCGGGCCAAGTCATAGAAATCATTCTTAGAGTATGCCTCAGTAGGCAGCCAAAAGGAGATATCATTGATCAAAGGTGGGTATCTGCTGAGTGGCTAGAAAAATAAAAAACAAAACTTCTTTTAGTGGCTGGCCTTGGCAGCAATCTCTACGACTCTGTTTTGATCTGATATAATACACACAGCGTACATTTTGAAAGCTCTCTGAAATGTGTTTTGAAGTGTAAACTGACCTTGTAAACAACTAAGATGCAAGATTTTGTACTAGGAAATATACTCTATAGAGATCCCCTCATCATGACTTTGATTCATTCAGACGAAAATGACTTCTGTGATTTCCTATTCTGCTTAATCATCCTCATTACTAGCCAACATCTTGCAGGTAGACAACAAAGATGACATTTTCAGTCCTTCCTCTCAACTTTGTTGTTTTAAAAACATGGTTGAACTCACAAGGGCATTCAAGTAAAAATGCCGATTTGCAGATAGGAAAAGCATTATTTCTGCAAACTGTGAGCAAGAACCTAACCCTGTTTTTTAATAGACATTTTGGCTCTGAGATTTTAAGAGGAAGGAGTGAAATAAAAAACTTGTTTGCTAAAATAAGTATTTATGATCCTGAACTCACTTCTGGATGAGATCTGCTTAAAAAGAGGAGTTCTTTTCAACATGATTATTCTTTGGACAAAAAGCGTTTTTCAGGTTTTTCACAATTTTTCATGTATATAATTTCTATATATTTTATATAATTGTTAAATAACCTATGTTTTTATCATTTGTCCAATTTCACGCTAAAAAAATCTTATAAACAGCTTCCTGTTCATTAAAAGATTACAATCAGAAACATACTTTGGCTCAAAAAGAAGGATCAGTTCATTTCTCAGTGGGTTTTATAGACAACCAAATATCTACAGCAAAAAAAACCCAACAACAAGTACTGCTATTAGCATAACTATTAATTCCACAAATACCACAATAGCCTCCTAAACATAATGGAGAAACCATAGCATTTTTTCTCTAGACATCTTGTGGTTAAAGCAGTGTAACTTCTTATTTGCAGAAGAAAACATGACAATTTTCAGTTTTGATGAAAAATTCTTGGAGTCAGTGGGTTTCAGGTTTGCCTTGGCTGATACGACCCTCATTTCCTTCCAGGGAAAAGCAAATGGTACTGCTCTCCTTTCATGCCCTATAGGTCATGAAGTACCTTAATTCTGCCTTTCATTAATGCACTAAATTTGTATGAACTACTTCTGCAATAATTCTGGAGGTCTGCAGAAGATGAAAATAGCTTTTCTTATTTTGTTTGTATGTTTAGGACAGCTGACGTGTATACATAGGTCCACTCAAAAATGTATTTCACGCCTGGGAATATTTTATGATGGATCAGTGAAATCTTAAGTAAATAACCTGTGGAAGCAAACAAACCTGTTAAAAAAAGACAGACTTACAGTGTGCTCATTTACACAAATCCTGCTTTGTACTGTGTAAACCAGTCAACAAATATATGATGAAGAATAAAGTGCAATTTTTAAATTAATAGCCCCTCCTGTGAATTAAGTTGTGAATCACAACTGATTATTCAACTTGTTAAAGGAATTAAGTTGTCGAATGAATTCATTTCCTGTGCATCAAATGACAAAACTCCCACCATAAAGCCATCATACAAGAGCTCTTGATGAAATACCAGAAGCTAATGAACTGAATGTAAACATGTCCTCTACTATGCCAAAGTCACAGCTATAAATGCTGAAGAAACTTCTCAGTCAGTGACCCGATATGTGTCTTAATGTAAATGAAGTTCTGATCCTGCAGTAGATATACTCTATATATTCTATATTCTAATCTCATCCCTGTCTATCACAACATTTACTTACTCCTGTATTTCAGCAACCTACTGAGTACATTTCAGAGCTTGTAGGGACTAACTGAAACCTCCCAGCTTGTCAGCATTAAGTTATTTGAACAGAAACCATGGCTCACAAGCCTAAGCATGGCTGACCTCTCACTCCATTGGGGTTAGTGACTTCTTTCATTCCCACAGATTCAAAGACTCGAAAGAAAAATAATGAAACATTCAAGTAAGTCAGTAATACCCTAAAACTCAAGAGGAACAAAGTATCACCAATTCATAGTGAGTGAGTGGTAGGAATCAATTTCAAAAGCAGCAGGCTTATGTCAGATGCATGAAAACAGCACTCTTCTTTCTGCTCACAATGTGGCTTACGCTGGCGTGGCAAATCTGGTAAAGTTACCTGAAGTCTGATTAGACTGACAATATGAGCAAAGTTACTTGGAGGTGTAATAACCTGCAGGATCTGGCCCACCTTCTAGATAATGAAATCTGTAGGAAAACTGTTTCGTTGTGTTTATCCACCGAGTTACCAATGTTGAAACAGAACTGTAATCTTGTGTGTGCACAAGTGCATGCATTGGGGACATTACGCAGAGTGGAAGAATGAATGCTTAAAACAGTAAGTGCAACTTTTTTATTATTAGATACTAATACATTATCAGAGCTTTCTAATACAAATAAATCTCTTATGGTAAAAGACAAGGCAATAATCCTATTTTATACTTTCACCACCTGGCCACAGTCAATATCACTGCAGCAAGTATTGTAGCAACACTAAAGTCAGTATAACGATAAAACTCCTAGCTCTCAAATGTATTGATCTGTTTGCTGTAGAGCTGCATAATTGTTTATTAGCCACTCTTAAAACATGAAAAGCATAGGACGAGCATTTCCAGCTGGCACCTGAAGATGAAGTTACCACATTTGTACTGAGACATCCCAGCAAATACCTACTGTGGCACAGCAGGTCACACTGTCAGGTTTGTGATTTTTGGGGGTATGTGTATATGTTTTAAAACATTATCAAGTAACACAGAAGAGGTTCAGAAGGCAGAACCAATCCCACTTGCATGAAGCTGCTGCTAGGTGCCACTCAGCCCTGGTGGACAGCACTGCTGATGCACAGGCAACTCAGCTCCATTACTTTTGTCCCACCACAGTTTTGTCAACACTGCACTATTTTAATGCTGAGCATTACTTTCCACTTCAAATACTGCAGTGCTCTAACTAATAATTTTTTTGACAGTCTCAGAAAACAGGAGTGCTCTCCCAGAGACTACACTGCCTGTAGGTCTCCAGTGAGGCCACACTGCTGAGTGGGGATATAATCACTGTTTATAAGTATCTAAAGAAAGGAAGCCAGATGGATGGGAGTGTACTCTTTCTGATGGCATACAGCAATAGAACAAGGGGTGGCAGGCAGAAACTCAAACACAGGAAGTTCCAGTTCCTACTGGAACACAAGGAAGAACTTCTTCACTGTTGAGAGTGGCAAAGCACTGGAACAGGCTGCCCAGAGAGGCTGTGGATTCTCCTTCTCTGGAAATATTCAGGATCTGTCTGCACACCTTACTATGTAACCTACTGTAGGGAACGTGCTTCAGCAGGGGATTGGACTTGATAATCTCCAGAGATTCCTCCCAACCCCTACCACTCTGTGATCTTATTATTCTGTGAAATGGAGGCTTGTGATGATCCACTCTTGGTGATGCATGCCTAACACACCCTTCTCTGGCTAATAAATAAGTACTTATTAAAACTTCAAGCTTTTCCCTCTCAGGATGCTACCTTTAGTATAAAATGGAGTAGCTGGGCCACAGAGTTGCTGTCTGCTCTAGCAGCCTGCCTGTCCATGCCTAGCAATACTTGAGCATTGCGTCACCATCCCCTCAGGGCTGTGTCCCTTCTACACACGTTTGCCACTGCAAACAGCTATGCTGGTTTACTGTGCTCCTCATCCCAGCTATCTGCTCTATCTTAGCGCCATAGATCACCACCCCTGCAGCAGCTGACAAAAACACATGCCTGTTGTTCCATCACTGCAGATCAGAGTCTGGTGCAGCTAGTTGAAAACTGTCTTTACAAGGGGTTTGTGCTAATATATACTGTATGAATGCTTGAGGCATTGGTGGACAAATGGAAATACTTGAGCCCTGCACATCACCACATCAGGGTACTACAGGGCAAAAGGAATGGCATGGCCACCAGCAGTTATCTCTGCTCATCCATCAGGTGACCACGTAGTCTGAGCCTGGACACCTCACAGCTGCATAGGAGAGAGTGTACCAAGGCCAAAGCCTTCATCTCTTGAGGAAAAGGATGGAGATGCATGATCAGTGCATGCAAACAAGCCAGCAAAAGGCCACAGAATGCCCTGAAAAATGGGCAGGCCCTCAGGGATTTCCACAAATATTTGGCATTAGCAGAAATGGCATTTTCCCAGACATAGGAATCATGAGTGCAACAAGCTGAGAAGTTTTATGATGTGTTTGTTCACTTGGGTGCAGTTGGGGTGTCACAACAAAGAAACAACAAACACAAGAGGAACAAGCTGCATTTTGACAGCTGCGACACAAATGCAAGGTTAACAAGGACATGTACCAAAAACTGGGTTAGCAACTCCACAACAGCCAAGCTATTAAAAAGCCAGCCACCACCAGTCGAGTCAGAAAAATATGACTTAGCATCACAGCTGCCAAACTGTAACAGTCCCGCATCGCCCATGTTGTGGAGGAATATGACTATAATCCAAACAGAATTTTAATGCAATGTAATATTCTCATTGAAATGAAAGCTATGTTTTTGTAATAACTAAACTTTTCCTAACGTACTCCAGGCTGAACCAACACGGAGGGTTATCACAGGAAATTTAAACATGCAAGAGGCGTGAAATTTGAAGTTGCAAATTTACAACTGCAACTTAGCCCCCTCACATAATGAAGTTTTCTGTATTAGGGTGTACGCTCATATAGATTTACACTTCTGTATTTATTACCAGCATAGACAAATTAGAGTTGCTGCAGGAAACATAATTTTGAATTTCTTGGCTGTCATGGCTTAAAATTTGCAGTCACAGTGTTCCATTAGGATAACCATTCTCCCCTTTTCCTTCACCAAATTATTTTTCTCTTAGTTATATATAGTGAGTTCTCTATATTCATACATGTACACCCACACATATCCATATATTCATGTATATACCAGAACTTGCACACGCGTCCAAAGGACTGAACAGAGAAGTTTCAACAGAAAGCTTTTACAAATGCTGATAAGCAGATATGCTGTGGGACTGAATTTTTAAAAGCAATGTGAATGGATGGGTTTGGGAGTGATGCACTGCTCTGTCCTCCTGAGGGGAGCTGCAGAAGAGCCTCCAGATGTACTTCTTAGTGCACAAAGGCAGTGACTGAGCAGTCGGATCTGCCCTCTTTGGACAGCACTCTGCTCCCCAGACAGAGCTGTTTGTCTCTGCATAAAGGTATGGGAACTTCAAGTGTTAAGTGTCCATGGGAAAATCACCCTTTCTCTTGGCTTCAGGCATTCTGCTTGTAAGCAGGGACCATTTTCAGAGTGGAAGAGGCTTCCTTCACAATGGATGAGAATGCTCTGTTCTTGGTTTGAAGATGACACAAGTGCCTCAACTGCCCCAATTAACTTCTTACCATGAATTTAATCAGTGTTGGAAGTGATTGCTTCTATTTCTCACAGAAGCAAGAACGGAAGAAGAGAATGCAAAGAAGGCATCAGCTTTTAAGTGAACTAAAAGGTGCACTTCTTCCACCCTGCGCAGAGTATAACTAAGCACCTAACCCAAAATAGACTAAAATTCATGGTGGACAGGTCCTCTAGTAACTACTAAGCAGTGACCCAACTGCATTTTTGGTTCAGTAGTTCTCTCATTGCTGTAAATTGGATCAGTGAAATTAAAAAAAGGATCACTCTGTTTTCACACTTTCTCTGCTGTTTGCCATCACAGCAGACAGCATACTTGAGATGGATGGTTAGCTGAAGGGTATCAGGTCTTCTGTCTTTACAGAAATGACTTCTTTTGTGGCACTCTGCTAACTACAACACTACTAAACCAAAGCTACTAAACAGAACCATGTGTACAGCAGATTACAATCACCTCAGGCATAGCAACACCACACAGTCATGTTTTCTAATGTTTCTGGAGCAGGGGGAAACAAGAAGGATTTCCCCAACTTTCCCACAGTTGTCTCCATTTTCCTCCCTATACACTTCCTAACCACCCTGGTTCCTTCTCATTCCGCAAGGTTTTAATTTGTTGTAGCTGACTGAAATGTCTGATTTCTAAGATGCATTTAGGAGTCCCGGTTCAGACACTGATCTTTTCTTTGAGAAGAGAGCCCAAGTGAAAGCTACATCTGCCACAAGGAGCAGTTGCCTAACAGTACTGCAGCTGACTAGACTTGCCAACCCACAGCCACAGCTCAGATCAATCAAACAGTAGGCCAGTTCTCCACTCCTGGCTACTGCAGTTCACATTTGTTCACGGAGGCAAAGAAAGGGGGGTGGACGTCACACTCTGCTCTAGAGATCAATACCTGGGGAAAAAAAGAAATCATGTGTCGGGAAGAAAGGCTCGCTTGTTTGTCAGCAGCGGCCCCCATAATAAAACAGCATCGGGTTACAAACAACTGTGGTGCCTCACCTTGGCGAAACACTCTCTTGGTCTTTCCTTCTCTCAGTCCTGAGGGAGAAAATGACAGAACTATGGGAAAAAGAAGGTGCCACAGAGGACAGACTGGCTTTTGAGCTTCAGTCAGGGAGGGATCCCATCTTTCTCTGAATTAGAGATAAGGATGCAGTGAGGGGACCACGTAAAAGGCCTTGCAGATGTCCATCAGGGATTCTATCCCTTTATACACTGTCACTGTCCCACTCTCCTTCATAGGCCAGGTGTGACATGACCTTCCTTTGGTGCGCCTGACTGTCTTGGATCACCTCCTCATCCCTCATGTTCCCTAACCATGTTTTCCAGGAGGAGGGCCTGGTTCCACGCTCTTCTTTTTTCCCCCAGGGTCCTCCCTTCTAAACTCTTTCTTCAAAAAGGCAAGTTTCTTTAGCCACTTCGCCAAAGAAAGGGCTCGTCCGGGATTTGAACCCGGGACCTCTCGCACCCGAAGCGAGAATCATACCCCTAGACCAACGAGCCGATGTACTGTGCTTTGCCTCGCCCATCTTTTGCTCCCAGCTCCAAGGCACTGCTGCTATGCCACCTCCAAGCACCAGGAAGAGTAGTGATGCTGTAGCAGAACGTCTCTGTAGTAAGCTTTTAGGTTAAGCAAGTTCATCTAGAAGTACTGCTGCTTATTACACCTCTGAATGCCACTGTTAAGGGAGAGTTCTTTCTTAAACACAGCATTTGTTTTGTGCTGCAAGGATTTCATTTTAAAGCCAAGCTCATTTACATTTGTCATGGACAGGGCTTCAAGATTAAAGCCGCAATACAATTCTCAGTGTGCAAGAATATACTTCAAGTAGACCTTGCAGTTAGAAAACTGAGAAGAAATGTATGTCTTTTGTGATGTTATTCAGGTACAAAAGAACTGCCTCTATTGCCACAAAAAAGGGCTATTTTTGTATGATAATAAGGAATTGAAGAAGTGCAGGAAGGACATAAAAATAGAATGGAACTAACCCTATGAAAAGCAGGGTTATCACACTCTTACAGTGCATACACACAGAGATATTTCGAGACAGTCATGCACTTGGGTATGCGGATATGCCTTGCCTCTTGCAATCTGATTATGAAAAACTCCGGAAAGGTGAATACAGATGATTTTTCAGTACTGGTGATGGACGATCTGCTCTGCGCTTCAGTGGACAGAAATATTTTGTCATTCCCATAGAAGAGGTAAGATTCACAGGGAGAAGCACCATAAGGGAATGCCTCAATGCCTCTCCTATTATTCAATCTCACATCCTTGCAACTTCTCACAACCCCACTTGAAAACAGCAGAGCAAAGAAGAGACTATTCTTACATGTTCCTATAGCAGCAACTCTAGGTGTAATGTGCAGAGATGCATACTCTGCTCATGCTTCTTCCCTGAGGGTATTGGTTCCCAGTTGATGGGCTACTGAGCAAACTGGCTTCATGGTGCTGACCTCCCATTTCAAACACACACACATCACTGTGAGGCAATCAAAAGCAAATTAAAACTTTTTACAGAATCCCTTTTTCATCTGAGCAGTTGCTATCAGAGAATTGTTCTGACACAAAGAGCTGATGGGACAACCCACGTTGCGGTGTTCTTTACAGAAAATGAGCAAGATTGTGTTGTGGAGAAGGAATCCAGAAGATTTGGAATTCTCTAAATGGTAAACAGTGTTTATCTCTTTGTGGTCCTAGACTTTGCGAAGAAAACTGGACGGAGATGTGTTTGTTTCCATAGCCCTGAAAATAACCTCTTACGAACATAACTTGGTAACAGCTGCTGAGCCAGGATTAATGTAGGTCTCACAATCGACACCTACAACTGCCTTGTGTGCAATCTGTCCATATTCTGTCTGCCCCTTCTACTCAAATCTCCAATCCCACAGGTAGAATCACTCTGTCAGGCTTTTCTTCTTTTCTAGCCGGTATAAAAAAGGGGAGAGCAGACACAGACCACAGAAAAAAAGTCAACAATTAATGAAGATTCCATGTCCCAGTCTTGTACTTTTCTAAGAACTATCTACCATGCCTGCAAGGAACAGATAACAAAGTGGTGTTAGTCTGCAGAAACTCAGCTTCTCAGCAGACACTAAAACTTTGCTCCTGCAAAAGGCACTGACTGCTGCTGGCATTCAGTGCTTCCCATGCTCAGAAGTCAGGTTTCCTCCTATCCGTCGCTTTGGTTTATATGGTTTTCCATCACAATGCTTAATAACAGTGCTGAGATAAACAGCTCAGTGGGGTGAAATACAACACACATCAACGGTTCATATAAAAGATTTCTATCTAAATAAAAAAACACAAGTATTTGGAAAGAGACTGCAGTAATATGCAGATGTATTTCTTCCAAGCACATAGCATAACAATAGAAACAAATTGGACCCAACATTTTATTTCAGCTTTCAGACAAGAAATATCACATAATGTGCCACTGATTATATTTTCTCTCCTTCTCATTAAATTCCCAGTTCTGGAAAGCTGCTGTTTAAATGGTAGAATCTCCAGAACACCTGAATTCGGCTTGCAATCAAAATAAACAGGTATCACAAATCTCACAGGCAGATGCAACACCTCTGCAAGGTCCCTTTGTCTTGCCTAACAAGATGTAATTTTTTTCTCTTCCTCCTGAAGAGCAGAGAGATTTCCAGAAGTGATGACGATGCCTCATACTTCTTTCTCTTTAAATTCCCCCAAAGTACAAAACCAGCAATAAAACACGAGGGTAGTGCAGAAAGCTTAGAACAGTATCTAACTGTAAAGAACAGCAGGTAAGCTAAAGTGAAACTGAAATGAAAGGCTCTACTTTCTTGCCCAATACTCCAAAGGCAGAGAAAAAGCCTTCTGTTTTTCTGTTCAGGCAAACCCTGAGTACTTCCACAGTTACATTCTTGTTGAAGAGTAACAACACTCCCAAACAGAGCAATACAAAGATGCTACAGCAGAACAAGAAGAGACCAAGCCAAAAAAAGAACAAGAACGAAGCATTTAACTATGCAATTACAGACCATAAAGAACAGTTAAAGTGTCAAGTGCACAATCAAACTTCCATGCGCAGAAGGCTATTTTGGTAATGCTTTTCCTTGCTTTACAAGAATCAGAAAATGGGTTCATTACTCCTAATTTAGGAGAACGGGCTGCGTATGGGAATAGTTGCACAAAATGCATTTAAAACGTGGGCAGGAGGATGCAAGCCATCCACAATAGTATTCATTTCTCCTCATTATTTAATTTTTAGAAAAACTGCAAAAGGAAGACAAATCCTCTGCAGCATTAGCACACCAAAGCATTACTTATTTTTCACTTCCTGCTCCCGGTAGCCGCTGCTATGGCTCACAAGGATGAAAGCAGTTCAGGACAAGTGTGATAAAAACAATACTTTTTTTTTTCAACCATGCCTTCTGTTGTTAACCTATTCACTGTAGCTTAATTCATACTCTGGTCAGAGAAGTAGTAGCTGAAAATCGGGGTGTTTATTAACACTACATACTTCTTAAAGGTGCTCTTGTTCACGCATACACACACATGCACCCAGACACGTTCTCCCCAGCCCACATTTCCTAGTGAGGCTCTACGATTCAACTGCAATGGCTAATTGTGATGCAGACATATGGCTGTAGGGGTTTAAGCATGATCTCAGAGACCACTTTACCAAAAACCCTGCACAAGATATGTTTTTTGCATGGAGAATGCTTGCACAAAACCCAGCATTTTATACAAAATTGGGAAAAAGAATTACAGTGCCTAATTTCCTTCTGATTCCAAGATACAAGAGCATGTATCTTTCTTTTTCTTGTATCCAAGAGCTTGTTCTTTCATTAAATGATAATGTACACTTGCAACGGTATATTTAACTGCTGCAGGCAGTTTTTGTGATTTTACCTAGGGCAGACAGCATTCCATTAGGTCGACAGAGCACAAACCACTGCCCCAGTCCTGAAGAGCTTTCTGTCCTAGGACACTATTGGAGAAAACATTCTGAGGCAGGAGGTACATGGTAACTGCATGACAACTGTAAACAGCAGGGAAAAAAGAATTATTGAGTAGATAAATTGATTTACTTCTCAGGTCAGGGCCAAAGACTAAAGTGAAGATAGTTCCTGTGCTGTTCTCCTGGACAGAATTCTACTTGTTGCACTGTAATTAAACCAATATTAGAAAAACATTGGCAAGAGCATATGGGTTACCCTCCCTATTACCTACATACTTTTGTAGGTAGTAAGATTGAAAGCACCAAACATCTGTGGACTGCTGCTGAAATCAACAGCAGCTGGTTGTCATAACTTCACATAACCAATACAAACTCTATTGTTATTTCAGATTTCCAGGTTTACTCCTCCTTCACCTAATATTAATTTAATGTGGGTTTCAGTATATATATCACATCTGGAAATCGTTTCATGGCTTATTTAAGCACTCCTTCTAACCATTATACTTCATCATCTGGGATGCAATAAAGATTGCTTGATATATTCAGTAGAAGAATTACTCATTTGTGAGCTATTTGTTTTAAAGAGCCTAAACCAGTCAAACAGCAAATATATGAGGTTTGGAGATCAAAGGGAACCACAATAACACATCATTTAAATAGTATCAGGTGTATTTAGACTGGGTTGCACTGGCTTTTGCATGTAGCAAAACGATTCTACTGACTACATCACAGTAATGCTGGCAACTGGAAATTAATTTCTCCTTTATTTATTTATTTATTTATTTGGTGGTAGAGACATCAGCTCAAAAACAGTATAAGCCACAGTTGCTCCTTTTTGTTTTGAAATGTATTTATTTATTTTGGTATTTATTAAATTGAAAGGAAATCTTTGATGGTCTGCTCCCAGCTACTGGGAGTCCTTAATTTGTATTGACAATATCCCTGCTACAATTACCATATTTTCTAAGCGTCTAGCAAGCATCCTCTAAACAAATGAAACATTACACATTCACTGATATGTGAAATGGACATTTCTGAAGCTCTATTTTTTCTTTTGTTTGTGCCAAAGCATTTTATTGGATATGCTGTGGACATTACCCAAAAAGAATTGAGAGATTGGGTTTCTGCCATTCCATTTCAGCTTTCAGGATCACAGAGCAGCTGAAAAACTGTGATCTTGACTCTTTCATTTGTTGTTTTAAACAGGTTATGCTCCTTCCTTGATGTGACAGCATTTTTAATTTAATTGTCCAGAAGGACAATGGAAAACACCTGGTTTGGGAAGACAGGGAGAGACCAGATTCAAATCCACAGGACATATTTACAAACTCTATGTCTTTGGATCTCGCGGCTATTCCACAATTGTGTTTCACTTAGTATGCCACCACCGGAACCTAAATAACAAAAACAAAACAACAACAACAACAAAAAAAAAACAACAAAAAAACAAGAACAGCTGTGTGAGTTCATCCAAGTTATTCTGTCCTCACTCTTTCCTCCAGGAATGCAGTTTTGGATCTCTGAGCCAGTAGAGTGAGCCTGTGGCCAAGAAGACCAATGGTATCCTTGGGTGTATTAACAAGAGTGCAGCCAGCAGGTTGAGGGAGGTGACCTGCCCCCTACCCTAGTGAGGACACATTTAGACTAATGTCTCCAGTTTTGGGCTCCCCAGTTCAAGAAAGACAGGGATCTCCAAGGAGTTCAGCAGAGGGCCACAAAGATGATGCAGGGCCTGGACTATGTCCCATAGGAGGAAAAGCTGAGTCTGAGTCCTTGGGTCTGTTCAGCCTGGGGCAAAGAAGACTGAGAGAGGATCTGATAAATGTTTATAAATATCTAAATGGAGGTGGGAGGAAAATGGATGAAGCCAGGCTCTTTTTGGTGGTGCACAGCGATACAACGAGAAGTAATGGCCTAAAACTTGAACACAGGAAGTTCCACAATAACACGCAGAAGAACTGTTAAGGTAAGGGTGATGGAGCACTGGAACAGGTTGCTCAGTGAGGTGTCAGAGATGGAGTTATTCCAGACCTGGCTGGACACCCACCTGCACTACCTACCGTAGGGAACATGCTTTAGCAGGGGGTTGGACTTGGTGATCTCTTGAGGTCCCTTCCAACCTTCCAACCCCCATGATTATGTGATTCTGTATGAAAAGGCAGAAGACTCCCACGTACAAGAAACTCCTCTTTCCATTCAGGCTTCTCATCTGTGACATTTCTCTTAAAGGCCACAATGCTGTGGCACACTATTTAGTGGCGCAGACACCTTAATTCTTTTTTCTCCACTTTTCTAAAGTCACTTCTTGTTTATCCTGCCTCTAAAAACAAAACTGCTGTCTCCTCTGTTGAGCTGAGGAGATAGGACAGCCCCGTGAAGTGGATCTGGGGACTGCTAAGGCTTTAAGGAAGCACAGAGATATAAAGGTCCCCAATCCACTGCTTCTCAGTGTAGTCACATACAGAGCTGCTGCAAATGGAAGAGCAAAGCAGAAAATCACACAGGAAAGAACAAAAACTTACACCTCTTATCCTGCACTGAGAGAAGCAAGGCTCTGGGAACAGGTGGTAGACAGCAATCACAAAAACATCACAATCTTTCAAAAGCAGAGGAGTTTCAACTGCTGTGTCTGACTGGAACTACAGTCAAGAGAAAGGACATCTTCCAAGTGGTAACATGAGTATTTCATCTTTAAAGCTTTCAAAAACCTCCATGACATACTCTACATTTATTAATAAGGCCCTGGACTTTCTACACCTGAAGGAAGAGCCCCATAGCTGCAGCAAGAAACAGACTGGAGACTGACTGGTATATTAAACTCCAACTGACTACAACAGCCATTTTGAAAATTTTCTTGTCTTCAAACCTAGAAGGCTCTGATCACTCTTGGTTAGTTCCCAGGAAGTAAGAGAACTCTGACCAAAGCCTACTAAAGCATTTAGGATATACTTGACTTTGAGAATAGGAACTAACTTGTTGATTTAAACGAGATTACTCACAAGTTAAAAGCTCAGCATGTGCTTCAGAACTTTGCCTGACTGAGGTGAGAGGGCTCAGGCTTCTGGAGCTTCAATATAAGCACTGACTAAATGACACAAGATATCACACTCTTATGAGAGGAGACTTGATGATCAAGCACTTCCTAATCCAATCATGCAGTTCAGTGCAGAGCCTCCCAGGAAAGAAAGTATTTTTGCCTCCTCTCCTTGTCTATCAAAACCTGAAAAAGAAGTTTCACTATGTTCTGTAGAGTTTACAAACTCAGACAAACCCAGGATGCTACATGGCACTGTAAAGGTTTTATCAACATTCATTCAAGATCTACATAAGTCACTCATAGGAAAATTCAACTTTTCCAAAGTCATATCAATTAAACAATTTATGCTATACCATCACCTCTTCTGTTGTACCTCCACATGTGCATACACACACACTTAATATATCTTCAATTATAGTAAAACTAATTAGACAATAAATCACAGTTGAGGCTGTACCTCATTTGTTCAGACATCCAAGTTGAATTTACATACTAATGGCTGTGCATTTGCCTTTAATAGATGCACTATTAGAAAGTAAGCATAATAAATGAATAACCATTTAAGTTTGAAGTTACCTAATCTTGATGAAAAATATCTGAAAACGTAGCACCTAGTGAATCTATTCATTTTTTTATTGGAAAATAAAGCTAATCACAGAATAAGAAGATAAATATAAATTATACAGGATAGCATACTAACGATGGATTAGACAAACTCATTTTTTGCTGTGAATGTAGTTAAGATCAAATTGATTGAAATAGCCGGCTTACACATGAAATGATCTGTTTTCCAAAGCACAGAAAAAAAGAACACAGATAAAGAAGATTTAATTTATAAAACATTTCCCTTGGACCTTCAAGAGAATTTTACATTCATAATCCTCTAAAGCTTCAGGACAAGCTTCCTGTCTCTCAGGAACAATCAGTTATGTGCACAAGAAAGATGTACAGGTACGATGACTGCTTCAGTAAACTGAAAAGTGCACAGTAACAACAACATAAAGATCCACTGTGTAGAGGTATAATTCGTATGGCACACTGAACAAAGGCAAAGGGAAGTGACTGAGGTAACTTTGTGACTTTGTTACCTTCAGGAAAATGTCAGATCACAGAATTTTAGGGGTTGGAAGGGTTCTCCTGAGATCATTGAGTCCAACTCCCTACTAAAGCAGGTTCTCTACAACAGGTTGCACAGGAAATCATCCAGATAGGTCTTGAATATCTCCGTAGAAGGAGACTCCACTTCCTCTCTGGGCAACCTGTTCCAGTTCTTCCTTGTGTCAGTATGAAGCTTCCTGTGTTCCAGTTTGTGCCCTTTCTTTCATTGTTGCTTGTCACTGAAAAGAATCCTTTCCAATTGACCTGTCTCTCACACTTTAAATATTTATAAATAGTGGCAAGATCCCCACTCTGTCCTCTTTTCTCTGGGCTGAACAGCCTTAGATTAATCAGCCTTTCCTCATAAAGGAGGTGCTCCAGGCCCTTAATCATCTTTGTTGCCTTCTGCTGGACTCTTTCTAGGAGATCTCTGTCTTTTTTGAACTGGGAAGCCAGCATTCCAGATGTGGCCTCACCAGGGCAGAGTAAAGGGGGTGTATCACCTCCCTCGACCTGCTGGCTGTGCTCTTTTTAACGCACCCCAGGAGACCATTGGCCTTCTTGGCCCCAGAAGCACACTGCTGGCTCATGGCCAGCCTGCTGTCTACCAGGACAAAAAGATAAGCTCACTTTGTACAATGAATCATTTATTTCTATAGAACTTCAGCTTTCTGAAGCATCATCCTTTTCTGAGCATCAGCCCTGCTCACCTTGTCTGGACACTTTTCAAAGCAGAAACAGAATCCTAAGTTAGGACCACATAGACCATTCTGACTACAGCTGTATGGGAGGTGAACAGTGTGTCATTACAAGCTGCTACTCAGCTCTCCTCACTCCCAACAGAGACACTCTAGGAGCTCCATCTATCCATTCTCTATTAAAATGATCATAGTTAGAAAGACCACTGTTACAAGCAGAAGCTAACACTGTTTTGAAGAAACCGAGTTTCGAGAGACTGCACGTGGCTGCAGATACAAGGAAGTAGCAGGCCCTTGAGGCGATGGAAGGGGGAGCTGAGAAGCAGGTGGTGATAGGGTTATTGTAGATATTGCAGAATAATACAGACACTGTAGAAATGAGGAAAAGAAGGCAACTCTCAAAATCTCACCTAAGGAGTCTGCACTTTAGCTAGGAATCAGATACCCATTTGCCTGAGAGCAGGCTACAAGACTCATCTGCAATCAAAATACTCATTTAAAAGAACAGCAACAGCAGTAGCCACTGCCTGAAAGTGACTTTGTGAGGCAACAGTAGTCAGTGAGCACAACATTCAACCTGCTCATTCTGGCCGCACAGTGATGGTGGTTCTGGGAACTGTCCTGTCTCCAGAGCCCATTCATCTTAATCAACACCTCTGGGCACACTGCTCTTCATCTCAACTGTGAGAGTCTTCCTTCCCTAGATGTCATTTCATTTTTGTACCTTTTCTTGTAAGTTGTCAGCCCACAGACATATCTTTTTCTTTTAAGAATGTAGGTTCATCGTGGGCCAAAAAGTGATTACACGCAACTCTGCTCAGAGCTCCGATGAGCACAGACATAACACAGAGTACTAGATCAGATCCAAGCCATTTGTTTTACTACGTTATGCCTTGCAGGTGCTCAGTCTTTCCTGCCCTGTCCATCCTCAGCTGTTCATTTCACAGCCTGAACAGAAGCCCTACACGAGTGACTGAAGGCAAATAACCAGTCCCATGCTGCTGTGACTTCTGTCAAATTATAGCTGGAGCGATTTAAGTAATCCCAATCAACACCATAAGCTGATCTGTGGGGAGCAGCACTCTAGCACTGCTGTGCTGAGTGACCCCAATGGTAAAAGTATTGTCAGCTTTCCCAGCAGCTTTTTGACCTACTGAAGACTACATGCATCAGTTGAGCAACTGATGACACAGGAAAAAGCTTGACACATTCAGGCTGCTTTAAAGGCACAAAACATATACTTATGTCCCAAGAAAAAAACCTCAAATTAAATTCCATTCAGAACAAGAATATATTTAGCCCAGTCATTATTAAAGGTTACTGCTGTTAACTGTGGCCTTAACCTGTCTGAAGAACATTTTAATGAACAGAAAGAAAAATACTTCAGTTGGTGGATAATATCCAGATTATAAGAAGGGACTGAGAAGTATCCAAAGTCTATCACAGTTAAGCACAAGAAGGATGGACATTTACCCAGGCCTTGTGAGACTGCACAATTAAATTCGTGCAATGAAAGGCTCTCAGAAAATGTAGTCCACACTGGGTCAGTTCAGACAAGCTGAAAAATACAGCACTGCCTTGACTACAGAAAAATCTATAACTTTTCTAATATCCTTCAAGATTGCTTAAACATCAACAGTGTAAGACAGGCTAAAATTTTTCTTTCAAATAAGATATGAATAAACCACATAATTAATTAGTTACATGTCTGTAGAAAGTAGATAGTTGTAGAAGGTCTGCTGATCAGGCTATACAGCATAGCTGAAAAATAACAGAAGACGTTAAAACTAGCTTACTAATTCTCATCAACAAAGACTCAATGGTAGCACCAGAGATTACTTAACAACCTTCTCATTCGAAGAGTCATTAACCCTTAAAATGAAATGTCAGAATGTATGGGTAGCAAGTATTGAGCTCAAAAGGTTCATTATACGAAGGCAGGACACAGGCTACATTCTAAACAAAGCAAAAAAAACCACAACAGTCAAGCTTGACACTAGCAGTCTTTTATATTGAGAGACAGCACTGAAAATTATAGATCTCTGTAGAAGGAGAATCCACCACTCCTCTGGGCAGTCTTTTCACGTGCTCCATCACTCTTACTGTGAAGAAGTTCTTTCACAAGTTTGTATGCAACTTCTTTTCAAGATGTGCCATGAACTCAAAAATGGATGCAGCTCTGGTTTGACATGGTGACCGTCTCAGCAGTATCACTGTTGATTTTCCCTTTAAAATTTTCAGTTCTTAAAAATGATAATAAAGCTGTTCACGAACAAACCAAGGAAAATGGCAAAAGGCAACAGCAATAAGCACTTTTATGCTCTACTAATTCAGACTTAGACATCTACACAGCTGTCAGCTCAACTCCTCCAAAGACTGGTGATCCCAGCTGATTTAAGCCTTCCTGCACTGATACTGGAGAATACTAAGGAAGTAGCATTTCTACTCTATCCATTTATGCTTGACTACTTTGGTACTACAAGAAATAAGATAAGTTGCCAGCTACAAAAGTACACGAAGTCTCAATAGAGGAGTTACAAAAGAAAAAGCTGAGTCTACACTTCCTCCTACCACTACCAGTTGGAGGAAATAGTCAGCATATTGATGATGGTGGTACACGTTCAGAAAGCATTCTGTCAATATTAAACAATGCAACTCACATTGAATTCAATGAATTCAGAGTGAAAACAAAGGAGAAAATTAGTATTTCAAGTGTCAGCATCAAATCAGTTTTTATGAAAAAGAACTACAGCTTCAATTCAAGAACACAATCAATTCGGACATACATCTGAATCAATCATTATTCTGGACAGATTTAAAAGCTAAATACTTGTTTAAGTGTTATTCAAAATAAAGATATTCACGGAGTACCAGCAGCAACTCAGAACATTATTTGGCTGAAAGCATGCTAACATTAAAGGACAGATTTTGTTTTGTATATCAAAGAACCATGATAGTTTGAAAACTTGTGTTTTAAAACATGACCTGTTTATGATCCAGAACTTTAATTATATTCTATTATATTACATTGGTTAGGGCTACACACTTCTTATTGACAGAAAATAATTGTATACATATTACCTTACCTGGAATTTTATTTTTTGGGAAATATGAGGCACAACAAACTGCTTCAAGAAGCGTTCATCTTCACTCCAGAACAGTCGGATGTCAGGGATATCATACAGAATCATGGCCAGTCTCTCTAAGCCCAAACCAAAAGCCCAGCCAATTTTATCCTGAGCACCAGCTGCAATAAACAAAGAAGATAAAAATTCAAGACATGAAGTTCACAAAATGAAAAATTAATGATAAAATATTTACGTATCTCCTAAGAAAAGAAAAAACGGAAAGTACCAAGACAGAAATGCCTACAAGCAATGAATATGGCACCAGCCACCAATACATCCCACTTCAATAAAAATGAGCAGCAAGACGGGGCATATCACTGAGTTCAGGTACAAAACTGGTAATAAAGCTGTACTCTGTACTCTCTGGTTTCAAAGTTTCAGACAGATTTTGAGAAAGGCTGCAGAACTCTACAAACACGTTTCCTTTGTTATTCTCCAAGCTTAGCACTTTGTGTCCAACTCAACTGTTTTACAAGACACACAAATGTGAATTTCCTATTCAACATATTTTAAGCGGGCTGACAGACCAGCCAAGACCATACGGCATTAACATCATTGTCAACGTTTGAGGATCAAAGTTGTCTCTATTGAACTATGTGGGAAAAACAGGGCACTGGGCTGCTAGGCCCTGTCACATTGACATCACACTTCTGAGCAGGTTACTCCCAGGATGCTGCCCCTGGAGAAAGCTGCTGCCCCCACAAACATGAGTATCTCTTATGCAGCGCTAAACATAAAAAGACAAGAATATTTAATCTGTAAGGGCATTACAAACATTAATGATGCAACACTTCGGTCAGGAAATATTCATACCATCCTCATTTACAGGGAAAGAGCACTGAGTTATTAAACAGTGGTTTTTTTTCCAACATCAGGAACCATATCCACATTTAGGCATCATCCTAGCAATTTTTAATAAAGTTGAGAGACCAGCAGCTCTACAAAGGCTTGCAGCTTTTTCAAATTTAAACAAATTCCTAAATAAACACTTAGGCTAAAAAAATGTGCACGTGTGACAGGATTGTCTCCTCCACAGCAGCACTAGCAGTGTGTATGCAAGTCAGATATTAACATATCCCACAGCTACCTTAGAAACACCACAGAATTATAGAATCATTAAGGCTGGAAAAAAACTCTAAGACCATCAAGTCCAACTGTCAACCTATCCCCACCATGCCCACTGACCATGTCCTCAGTGCCACATCCACACAGTTCTTGAACACCTCCAAGGACAGTGACACCACCACCTCCCTGGGCAGCCTGTGCCAGTGCCTCACCACACTTTCTGAGAGGAGATTTTTCCTGATATCCAACCCAAACCCCTGGTGCAACTGAAGGCCATTACCTCTCATCCTATTGAAAGTTATCTAGGAAAAGAGGCCGACCCTCACCTCACCATAACCTCATTTCAGGGATCTGTAAAGAGTGATAATGTCTCCTCTGAGCTTCTTCTTCTCCAGACTAAACAACCCCAGATTCCCAAGCCACACCCCATAAAACCTGTGCTCCACACACTCCAGCAGCTTCACTGCCATTATCTGGACATGCTTCATGGCCTCAATATCCTTCTCTTAGTGGGGGGTTCAAAACTGAACAGAGTAGTCATCAGAGCCAAGATCCTCCCCGAACACATTTCATTCTCCTGCTGGCAACACTGTTTCTGATACAAGTAGGATGCCATTGGCCTTCTTGGCCACCTGAGTACACTGCTGGCTCTTATTCAGCTGGACGTCAACTAATATCCCCAGATCCTTTTCCACCTCGCATTTTTACAGCCACTCTGCCCCAAGCCTGTAGCACTGCACAACATTTTTGTGAATGGAGTGCACAACCCAGCACTTGATGTTGCTGAACTTCATACAATTGGCCTCAACTCATAAACCCAGCCTATCCAGATCCCTCTGCAGAGCCTTACCTCCCAATCGTCCTGCATATGCTATGGTGATTGCACTTAAGACGATATGCTTCATACCCCTCCCCAATACTCAGGTCAGGCTGACAGGCCTGAAGTTCCCCAGATCCTCCTTTCAAACTTTCTTATAGATTTGAGTCATACTGGCAAGACTCCAGCCATATGGAACCTCCCTGGTTGACCAGGACTGCTGACAAATTATGGAAAGTGCCCTGGCAAGCACTTCTGTCAGCTCCCTCAATACCCTCAGGTGGATTCCATCCAGACCCATGGACTTGTGACAGTCTAGGTGGAGCAGCAGGTCACTGTATCCCCCTGAACTAATGGAGGAACTACTCTGCTCCCTATCCCTGTCTTCCAGCTCAGAGGGATGAGTACCCTAATGATAACTGTTCTGACATTAAAGATAGAAGTAAAGAAGGCATCGAGTACTTCAGCTTTTTTCTCATCTTTGGCAGCAATGTTTTCTACCACATCCAATAAAGGATGGTGATTCTCCTTGGCACTCCTTTTGTTGTTAATGTATTTCTAAAACCACTTTTTCTTATCTTTTACCATGGTAGCCAGATAAAGTTCTAGCTAGGCTTTTGTCTTTTTAATTTTCTCTCTGCTTATCCTACCAACATCCTTGTACCGTCCTTGACTTGCCTGCCTCTTCTTCTATGTGACATAAACCCTTTTTTTCCAGGAGTCTCAGCAAAAGCTTCCTGTTCAGACAGGCTGGTTTCCTCCATATCAGCTCATCTTAGGACACACAAGGATTGCCTGCTCTTGTCCCTTTAATATTTCCTTCTTGAGAAATGTCCAGCCTTCTTGGGCCCCTTCGCCTTTCAGGATTGACTCCTGAGGGACTCTCCCAGTCAATGTTCTAAAAAGCCCAAAGTCTGCACTTACAGGCAGCAGTTTTGCTGACCTTCCTCCCAGATTCACCAAAATGAAGAACTCTTATCATTTTGTAGTTGCTACACTCAAGATGGCTTCTGAACACCAAAACTCCAGTACTTCTCTGTTCATAAACAACAGATCTAGTAGGGCATCTCCCCTGGTAGGCTCTCTTACCAGCTGCATCAGGAAGTTATCTTCTACATACTCTGGGAACCTCTTGTTACCTCTCAGACATATTGTATTTCCAACAAAAGTGTGATAAGTTGAAGTCCCCAGTGCGAACAAGGGGAACAAGTCATGCAATTGCATGACTTCTGGCAGCTGCTCATAGAATGCTTTATTTGCGTCTTCATCCTGGCTGGGTGATCTATAACAGACTCTTAGTAGGACATCACCTTTGCTGGCTTTCCCCTGATCTCTACCCATAAGATCTCTACCCCTACCTTATCATTACCAGCACTGAGCTCTACAATATCAGAACACTCCCTAACATACAGACCCCATTTGATCAACACTACTATTGCACCCTTATGTATTAGTTTAATTTTTTTTTCAGCTTTGAACTCAGTAACTTCCACATCATCACACAGGAGGCTGGAGGCAGAACACTACTTTCTGCCTGCTGCCTCTTATCAGAAAGGAGACAGAGTGCCCTTGCTATACGGGGAGTGGTTGTATCCTTGAGTATGTTGTTGCGTTCAGTGATGAGACAGAACTGTCCAGCCTTATTTGAATAATGGCAGGCATAACAAGTTTGGGAAAAGAGACACAGTCATCACTTTCATTCTTTTAATTAACCTGAATCTGCTTATTTACCCAGAGTACCTAATTGATTTGCTATGCATTTTAATTCTGCAAAGTATCTTTCAATTTTGTACCAGCAACTTCTTTAGGACTATATCACACTACTTTGCACTACATATCACATGCAAAAAAATTACCCACCTATGTGCCTAAATCATTATCTGAGCTATGAATAAACAGCCATCTGTTGGATGATCCTTATACAATTATCAGAACACAAACTTCTTACATTCCAGAAGTCAAAAACATATCAGAGAATTTCTTTCTACTCAGAAAAATGTGGCAACTGGAATATCTCCTCAAAATAGTGATAACAGATTTCTAATACACCCCACATCTTCATTTATGTTAACTCTGATCTGTTCTCCAACTACCTATTTGTAATTCTCCAAGCCAATGTAGCATAAAATGCATGATCAGCAAAACTACAGAAGAGTCCTGAACATATTTCTGTTTGGAAGCTAAAGATTAACCATTCTGGTGAGTGAGGCCACTCCAAAATTTTCACAGTGCATATGTTTTATATACACTGAATTTTGATAATTAGGACATGCAGAAGTCAAGCTAATGTGAATCATCATGAAAGAATGAACAAAACCAAATAACTTAAAACGTTCTGTTTAAGAGACCTAGCCAAAAGAGGCATATTCCAAGGACCTGGTGAGGCAATCATAGTGTGACTGCTTGAAATAACGCAGCCCAATGGAAAAAGCACTCCTGACAATCAAGCTTTACCTAAATAGCCCTCTAAGGTTTGTACAATGCCAGGTTCCTGCTGCCTGACATGAAAAACTTGACAAACCACGAGAAAAAAATGCCGGAGGCTTTGCATGTCAGGTGGCCAAAGACAGAAAAGGAAATGATAAAACAATTGGACCGGTCTGCCACACTAGAAGCTGATTCAGACCAGTCTGAGTAAAGGAAAGGGTTGCGTTATTGCAACTGTGTCTTACAAAGGAGCTTGAGCCCTTATCTTTGAGAAGTCATGTTTAACTGTCTTGCTCTTAAGCTTCCAAACAAATTCAAGGATCTACTTAAATGTAGACCAACCATGCCATTCTCTAAATAAAAGCTAAACTACTTCATAAAACATATTTCATTCACAACACAAATGCAAAATAAATAAATAAATAAAATTAAAAGAAGTTAAAGTGACATTTACTTGCTTATATAAAACCAATCTTTAAAGACAGAGCTTGAACTGCAAGAACATGCCACTGCATTAGAATCAACCACTCAATAAATTTCTGTGTCTTATAATACTGTTACTAGTTTAAACTACATCAACTAAGATGGAAAGCTTTGCAATTCCTCTGTGAGACATACATAATGGCCTAGCAGAACTCATGGATTATATCCACTGAATCCTCAGAAATACCCACAGACAGAATTGTTCTACTTCCCAAGGAGAAAAAGGCAAGACACTTTGTACTGCATAAGACTTTTAAAGCATATTTTGCAATGCAGTATTAGGAACAGGTTGACAAAACTTTTTTTGTTATACACTTCAGTCGCATTTATTTTTATATCTATGCTGGCTTTTATTTAATAATTTTTGAGACTCCTGTAAAACTGCCAATAAAAAAATCTTACTTTCAATAGAGCCTAAATTGGGTCTTCAAATTGTTATGCTCAGCAGTTACTGAAACTGAAAGAAATTAGATTTTGATCTTGGATTGAGGCAAAGTCAGGAGCATCCAACAGTCTGCATATAAGGTGTTCTTCTCAAAATGCTCAGAAATGAATATATCCAAAGGGGATGAAGATAAAAGCCGGGATGAGGTCCAGAAAAAAAGACTTGAATTTCTTCTCCTGCTTTCAGTTTAAGCCACAGCTATTAGTGAAACAGATTCACAGTGGGCAGAGGAGCAAACAAATTCTCAAGGATACACACATTACACATCATGTTTTAGAAGACAAACCAGTGCTTTAAACTGTGTAGAATGTAATTTATAAATACAATGAACCCAGGCACTCTTGTACATAGGCTCAACAGCTGCACTGAATGAAGCACACCACAGAGTATAGCCTAACAGTGTATCACTCTGATATGCCAGTGGAAAACAGAAGACAAGCAAAACCAAAACTCAAGGATATCGTCTTTCTCCCATGAACAAATCAGAGAGAGCAAGGGAAACAAAACCTCAGTCATAGACGCTATCTATTAATGTAGAACACCTAAACAATGGGATGTGTGCTTCAAAAGCTTCAGTCTCAACCACATGTTCTCAGACATCTTTTCTGTTTACCTTCCAATTCAAACTGGTAACACTTAAGTCTTCTCTTCAATTGCTACATCAGCCATTTGCTCTTTTTCATCATCCTTCACTTGTACATTCTGCAGATGCACCTCAACAGATCACCAAAGAGCTCTCTACCTGATATTTAGATTTAATTGCGAGTTAACACAAAACATCAGAAATTCTTGAAACAAAGACCTCTGTCCATACTTGAGATCAATGGACAGCTTATAAGCAAGGGTTTGAAAAGAGCTCCTGCAAAATCAAGATTCACTTATTAGTACAGGTTAAGAATGCACATTCTACACCACAGTAATGACGTAAACTATGCTTACCTGTGCTACAAATAAAACATTTTAAAATGGTTTTCTACCTTAAGTAGAATTCTCATACACTGAGAGTCAAAGACTTTACATGGCAAAAAAAACCACTAAGGTATCAGTATAGTACAGACGAGCTTATGGAAGTGCAATGTCAGATGGCATGTTATTAAACAGCTGAGGTCAAAAATCCCACAGAAGTTTCTTTCTTAACTGCTCTGTTCAGCAGAAGCAAAAATCAAAACTGTCACATTATTCTCTAACTCTATTAAATTGATGCATTCAGGCTCCTGTGTGCAACCCAGTCTAAATTACCACCTAAAATAAGGACTTGGCTTTCAGACTATGCATGCTAAGTAAGCCACCCCTCAAGAAGTTGAGAGAAGAAGTAAACATTCAATTATGCTTATTCTTGTTGAAAAAGAACTTATCTTTCTAAATCTCAAATGTGGAATAATTTTCTTACAATAATAGTCACTTTGAGACCACAGCTTTGTCTCATGGGTCAGGCTGATCTGTTCTGCTTGCTTCACTTGAAAACTAAGCAAAAGAACTTTAAAGGCTTTGATTGAGATTTTAATATTTATGTTTATTTTTGTTCCATAACCAAAATAGTCTTGTAAATACATATTAAAGGAACAGTCAGTTTTAAAAAAAATTTTTAGCAAGGGAAGCTATCCACTAGATTCATTCTCTTTTAATATGCAATTAACACACATTCTACCTTTTTTTTTTCTTTTTTTTTTCTTTTTTTTTTTCTAATATTTAATCAAGCCAAATAGCTGAGGGGAAAACATTTCTGTCAGGACAAGGGGAGGCCAGGAAAACCAGGTAAGCAAAAGGTGGAAAGAACAAACAGAAGAGACAACAAGGAACTTATTTTCCTTTTATTTTCCAGTTATTTTATCTTTCTACTTCCAAAGTAATGAGTTCTCCAGTCCATCTCCCCTTCCCTTTTCCATCTTCCTCCCTGTGCCTGAATCCACTACTCCTGTATCCACAGACACACTTCTTAAGTACTCACAAGAGATTCCGTGACAAAACCACCATTAAATCAAATCTTACTTAAAACTACAGATATTTTTTCAAGGTTTGTAAACACATAATGCAGTTAGATCTATCCTTTGAAATGGTGAAAGACAAAGTTCTGCTTATCTTCCAAGTGCAATACAAGGTCTTGCACTAAGTAGAAACACTTCAGTGGTATATGGTCTTCTTGAACATGAACAAATGACTTGTTTAGTTTTCTTTTTTTTTTTTTCTTTCTTCCTTTATAGAGGAATATCTGAAGATTGGACATCCTCAATGGAGGGAAGTGCAGTTTGCTTTCATAATTTATGTCACAGAGCACAAAAACAGTTGACACTATGCATTTATTCCCCTGAATGCCTATGGGTTTCAGCGCTGCTCTTTTTGTTCTGTGTATGTAAAAGCAAATTCCATTTCCTTTGATAATGTTTTGTTCATTCAAGAAAGCTTTGGATTTTTGAGTTGTTGTGTCTTTAATATCTCTTTAAACAATGTAAATCTCCCTAGACAATGTGGCCACACAGACTTGAAAAAATAAAAGTTTCGAAAAACACTGAGAGGCTGCCATTTCTTGGAAAGATCACATCTACAGTATAGTTTGAAAATTCAATTACAAATCTCATTTTTCAAGTGCATAAGTGCAGCTGGACAAAATTCACTCGATATATACTCACTGTCACCAAGATGAAAGTTTCTTGGCAAAATTTCACCAATATCTATGCTGACTATTTAGCATCTTATGAAATAGTCTTTTCTTCGAGAACAGGCAAAGTATAGAACAAGAACACGACAACTGTCACAATGTGATATAACCTTCAAGAGATTAAGACATTTTCAAAATACACAGAGATAGAAGTTTACGTGCATCACAGCACTGGATGCTTTTTACATTTTGTTTGATATTCCTGTTCCAAAACCAGAACAGTCAGAGCACTAATACATCTCAAAAGGTTAATAACTGTGTTCAGCTACTAGCAGCAGAGCATCACAGTTAGTCTGAAAATGCACATGGAAAATTCAACTTCTACAAGCAAGAACTGATAATGCATTCTGTGTTTCTACAGCACCTACCATAATGAAGCCTTGAAGTCATAAATGGGTCTCCTTCACTCTACAGTATCTAAATCAATGCAAATATAATGTTCATTATTTAAAATCTAAATTTTTCTGTCTCAGATTCATTTGGTGGAAAAATCTCAAGGAAAACTACATGACTCATATAGGAACCACTTGCCTTGTAATTAAGATTTGAGTTCAGTTACTGCATAGGCCAAGAAATCTTTGTTCAGAAACAATAACCCTGACTTTATTCTGTTCTTACCACAAAAATTACTCCACTGGTCCTGTGCTACAGAGATTCAAAGGGCTTTTCTCACTGAGATCTTAATATGACTAGCTTTCTAAGGCCATGTCTGCTTATCAATCTCTAGTCTAAAAGAGTTCAACAACAGCATGCTGTTGGTTCTTCCTCTTCATGCATTCTACAAAGTATCTATAGGTACTATTCAAAAATTTTATAATTTATTTCATCAACTCATCACAGTACTAGTACAGACCTTCATGCTCTTCTTGTTCACCAGCAGAATATTTAGTTATAGACTGTGCCTAAAATCTCCACATGAAGCAGACAACAATAAAGTAATCAACTGAAGAGGAAGTAATTGTTCTTTTTGGGGTGTTTAAATCTCTAGATTTCCTCTCTATTTGCTAATTCATATGAAATTTCGGAGCTACAGCATTTATTTCTGAAAAACAATGTTTTCTAAACAGCAGCACAAACTGTATTACACTGGCATACTGTTTGGAGGAGTTCCACACAGTGTGGTATTAACACTTTCTCTGGTACTACAGTTGGAAGATTTGTGATGTCCCATGTTAATCTATTAAATACTATACAAGAAAAATTGAACGAAAATAATAAAAACACAAGAGGTTTTGCTTGAAGCCTTTGAAATAATTTGTGAAAGCATCTTAGTTGCACATTTTGCACAGGCTCCTTGCCCACTCTTGTCATACAGTTGACACAGCATGTAAAAGATGACAGAAACAGATGCAAAAGCAATAAAACATACAAGTGAAGCAGATTATGCTCTGCAATTCTTGCAACCAAAAAAGCATGACTACAACAACCTTATAATAAATGAAATAAACAGGAATGGAAAAGAATCCTACAAGAGCTTGTTTTTCCCTCAGGGACTAATATCTTGCCAAGACTCTGCTGTTCTTATAACTTCAAAATGAAGTTCATATGTAGTCTTTCAATGTCCAATTCTAAATACCCCTTTTATCTCTAATAACATTTCCTGGCAAGGTGTATCAATAGCAAAATGTCCCATTTCACAGGCAGGGCAGCTATCCTAGGGATGACAGGCAACCAAGTAAGTACATGTTTTTGATAAAATGAAAACTAAAATCTTACTTCATCAGATCACAGTGCAAGCCCAAAACATGGCCTTTAGACAACAGCAATACTTCCCCAACAGAGTGAACTCATAGAACTTGTTTTTCTTTGGAAACCTCAATGAGATTTTTCTTAACGATGGAACTTATCAACAATAAAGCACACCTACAATAGCTCAGCTTCAGCAGCAGCAGCAAGTTGGCTGTGCTGGAATGAAGTGCATCAATGGCACACCTACTACACTGGCCTACTCCTTCCAGGCAGGGCCAGAGTGTGACGCATGTACTGGCTGTGCCCTGCACTAAATTATGTGTTAAACTTATTTCTGCTCCATTGATGATGTCTATGTAAGCACAGCAGTATCCCACAGCCAAGGTCCTGATGAGTTACTGCAGTTACAGCTGGTGAGTGGAGTTGCCCAGCTAACTAGCATCCAGGAATGAAGGGAGGGCTCACTGAAATGCAACGTGCTGCAGGATAACCCCATAACAACCCTCTCCCAAGGCATATGTATTGTAAAGTAGAGTTCACTCCATTACACTGACATCAACAGCAGAACAGTCTTTGCTTTTGAAGGAGAAGGGAATTTCCTCAGAAAAGACATTCAAAGAAGGCAAAGACTGCAACACCGTTTCATCCAATAAGCAGTCAAAACTGCCTGAGAAGAAATCAGGCTTTAATAAAAGTGGACTCAAAACTACGGATGCATATCCGAGAGCTCACCTGAAGCCTAATGACAACATGGGGCAGGGAGGGTAGGAACAAACCAAAACACACAGACTTCAGTAAGGCATGGAGAGGTCCCTGCCTCACAGACCACCACCTCACTCAGTGCACTGGGCAGGTGCACGAAGACAGAACCCTGTTCTGTTGGGGAAGAGGTGCGTAAACATGTGAGCATCAATGCATCTAAATGTGAGAGCCACAATTCACTTTGAGTTATATATCTTCCTCATAAACTGTTTTCCTGGAAATATTCTGCTATACGTGCAATGTAAGTAAAAAGTTACTACTTTAATTGCCAGGTATTTTACTTCACTGCTATAATATTTAAATGACTTAACAGAGAAGGCTACTCATTCGTTTTTCTTTCTGGAGGAATGAAATAAAAATCTTAATAAAATGAAAATCTTGCTCAGTTGAAAATCTGGAATTTTAACTCCCTTTAAAAAGAGATTCCTCTCTCAAGATGAAACTCACTAGCTCTCTAATTAGCATTCTTTTTTCATCATTGGTAATTAATTTATTTTTATGAACTGAACTCAGATTTGGGGAGGTAATGTGACTGACACAGAACAATAAAAGAAATGTTATTCTCCCTAGTTCTATAATTACTATGTAATAACAATTAATGAAATACTATTTTGCTAGGTGAGGGGGCTCCTGTGCTTCTAAGGTTTACTCTCATGATCAACTGTATCCCTTATGGCTATCAGAAATAAAAGATTATTCCTAAAAAATAAACCTGCACATAGCTTTTAATTACATCTTGTTCCCCTTGCAGATTGAAAGCCAGCAGTAATTGCTGTAGAAGCTCATAATCTCGGTAATTTTTGCCCTGCACTCATTTAGAGTAGTCCATGCTGAAACTCAGTCCCGCTTGTCAACATAGAAGAATTTGAAAAATATTAGCAATAGTTTTAGTGGACAGATACTAATTGGGTTGTTATTTTGTCACTGTGTAAATTCTCAGTGACCTTTCCAAAAAGAACTAACAAGTCAATAGAAACTGTTTCTTCTTGACTTTCTCCACCTCCTTGTTATTTTTTATTTTTTTTAATTTTTAAACAGCTATCAAGTCTCTTAATCTCTTTTCAGCTGCATACTTTTTTTTTTTCCTTTTCTTAAGGTAGAAAGGATAAGTAAGTTGGCTTCTTGTTCATTTTCCTAATTTGCATTTTACGTTAATGGGCATTTTCTCAGCTGCTATCTCAACTAACCTGCTCAGTACTGAAGGCAAATAACACCAGGTTTCCAGCACCAAGTACCTTAAGAGCTCAGTCCACTCCTCAAATATGAAAACATAACAAAAAATGCATACAGAGGGACCAGTTTTCAGCTGATACACAACTGTTCATCTTGTAAAGAGACAACATCTCTTACACCATCTGTTCATATCCACTGAACTTATCGAATACTTATTTGTAACTACAAGTTACATCAGCACAGTTGTGGACAAAAATTGAACCAGCTCTGTACTCGAGCACTTCCTCTGGTGGGTGATGGGTCATGCTAACACTGCAGACAATGGAAACCCAAAGTTATTGTTAAAAAAAATAGAAAGAGATGGTACAACCAGCTCTAGGAACACCATCTATCTCCTGACAGCAAATGTTTGTACATGAATGTACACACCACGGGGAACAAACAGGAAAAAATGAGAAGTCTACAAACAGTTGCGGAAATGTAGCCTGACCATGATTACAGCATTACAGCCATGGTGGAAGAGCCCACTTGCCTGCAGTGCTGGAGCAATAAATGGACACGGGCTTCTCTGACAGACTTAAAATTGGACTGAACAAAGCCCTGCACAACCTCTTCTGCCTGGATGCACTTTGACCATGCAATCATAAAATCACTAAGGTTGGAAAAGACCACTAAGATGATCTAATTCATGATCTGGACTACTGGCCTCCAGAGGCTCCTCTGTCCAAGGCATCACAGAATCGTAGGGGTTGGAAGGGACCTCTAGAGATCACCAAGTCCAACCCCCCTGCCAAAGCAGCTCCCTAGACATCCTTCAGGTGTTCAGCATTACACACCTGCTCCCTTCCAACCTACACGAGAAGTTCATGTGTTTCATTAACTGTTTTTTTTCTTGTTTTTTAAAAGAAAAAACTCAATTGCTTGCATTCACTCACTTTAGAAGAATATTTTGAGATGATTACAGGGAACAAAATACAAATATTCATCCACACAAGATATGCAAGATACCACATTTTGCGTAGTATTAGATAACAGTGCAAACTGCAGAGGTTCACATTGTATAAAATCCATACAATCCTTGCCAATCATGTAAAACAGTTTTTTTTTGCTTATTTCCTAAGATCCTTGTTCAAAATTTATGTTAATATTTTGGAAAGCAGAATCCTGTCAGGCATACAATACTTCACATCATTATCCTGAAATAAATTATCATGTCCTCAAATTAAATATATTCCAAGGGAAATAAAAATATACAGATCCTCTCACTTGTTTCAACAAAAACTTTCCTGACTTTGATGCCACAATTCCATTGATGTGCTGTTTGGGAACCTCTCCCATTACTGACAGAATCTTGATTTCCACTCTGAAAAAAATGAGCATGAAAGGATGTCTCCTAACATATACTAAACAGCAAATCAGATCTCTGGAAGATGCATTACCAAAAAGGACAAGCCAATAAAAACCTTTCTGGCTGAACTCCCTTGACACTTTTATTATCGTGTTATCTCAGTCTGTAAGAAAAAAATAAAATAAAATGTTTGTAGAATTACCAAATACTAATTAGCAATGCTTCATTCATACATTTGTTTGCTAACTGGAAACTGGACATTTTTATACTGTGCAGTGTGCATATACATTTAAGTTAAATATGAGAAATAGTAGCAGTCATCAAATGAACACACGGGTACGCAAAACCATTCAGACTCAAGGGGATTACACACCACAACTCCTTCTTCATTACTAATATAGGAATAAAAAATTGATAATACCAAGCTCCCCTTACAAGGAGATCTCACCATCTGGCTTATCTCAAACCCACAGGGAGTTAAACAATAAAGGACAATAATTTTCCATCAGTGATGCAGCAGCACGGAGTGGAGGACAAGAATCAGACAAATCCCATACAGGTCAGTGTTCTGAAGCTTTTTTTTTTAGCTGGATTCTTTTTATTTTCTTGCAAACATTAACCCTTAGGGAGATGCTATGAAATAAGATGTTGATTAACCTTAACTTAGAAATGATGAAACTCGATGCATATCAGTAATTTACTCACAGAAACCATATCATTAGGTAGTTGACTAATGCAGCTCAAAATCATTGGCTTCTAGAATTGATGCCTGAATCAGAAAAACACACTTCAGCACAAGTCTGTGCACTCTACAACAACTTTGTGAAGCTTTTCCGATTCCAAATGTAAAGTACATTCAACATCACAATGCTGCATTAAGATAATTAAATATTCTGAACTACCTATTTAAATCTAACCAATTACATAAACATTCTGTTTATGAGGAATTGGCCACAGACTGAAAAAAGTAGGAATCTGTTGTGTGTGCTTTACTTTCTTAAACAGCACATTTTATCAGAAAACACAAACTAGAAAACTTCCTTACTCTATATCCCATTAGTCACATAGGAACAAGTTACAGTTGTCAGACAATAAAAACATGTGATTGCAAGCATGTAGTATACCATATGTGGGACAATAAGCAACACCAAATTTCCCCTTGTCAGATAACTGCTAAGTGTCTGCAACTAGAAATAATGCTAGAACTAAATACATACGATACTGTCTATCCCATTTATCTACTATAGATTTTTTTCTGCACATACTTCCCTGATAAAAATATTAGTGGTCACGAGGCAGAAGAGCTAAATCGACAACTGCTCAGCTCTAACAGAGCACTTGCTAACTCTCCTTTCATCATTTCTTATTCATTTTCGTCCTACAAAAATACACATCTCTAAAAATGCAAAATGCTATAAAATCACAATAGTTGCACAGCCATTACTTGGTATTAAAGTAGTATAAACTCAACAGAATCACCACAATTTCATTTCCCTTGTCAGTTCCCAGGATGTATTATGCACAAGTGGCATATAATTACAAGATGTTTTTAGCTTCTAAGCACCATTATCATCATGGTTGCCTGCTTCCCTGAACAATTTAAGACGTTGCCAACCATTAAAATACAAGCAGATTAATCAAGGTGTCCTTGGATAATTACATGAGAAGTTCACAGATACATTTAGCGTAAACTTTCATTCTACAAAATACACATAATTCCCTTAAGCCAGGTAAGACAGCATCACCATACAGTAGAGCAGATCCTCCAGTGAATGTAAATCCTTTTTTTCTTTTCGTGTCACAACAGAAACAAAAGTTCTTCTAAGAAACTGTAAGAAAAATAGCCACCAACAGCAGATTTCAAAAGGTATTCACTGATAGTCCTCCAAAATGCCTTGAGACCAGTCCTGAGCAGAAGGATTTGGCAGTGTTGGTTGATCAAAGATAAAACATGAGCCAGCAATGTGCACTTGCAGCCCAGAAGGCCAACTGTACCCTAGGTTGCATGAAGGGAAGTGTGACAGAAGGTCGACGAAGGTGATTCTACCCCTCTACTCTGCTCCTTTGAGACCCCACCTGGAGTACAGCATCCAGTCCTGTGCCCCCAACACAAGAAGGACATGGAGCAGGTCCATAGGAGGGCCACAAAGATGATCGGACGGCTGGAGCACCTCCCCTGTGAGAACAGGCTCAGAGAGCTGGGGTTCTTCAGCCGGGAGAACAGAAGGCTTTGGGGGCACTTTGTAGTGGTTTTCCACTTGAAGTGGCCTACAGGAAAGCTGGGAGAACCTTTTTATAAGGGCATGTAGTGACAGGATGAGTAGAAATGGTTTTCAACTGGAAGACAGTCGATTTAGTCTTGTTATTAGGAAGACATTTTTTACTGTGATAGTGGTGAAACACTGGAACAGGTTGCCCAGTGAGGCTGTGGATAATCTACACCTGGGGGCATTTGAGGACAGGCTGGATGGGGCCCTAAGCTACTTGGTCTTGTGGGAGATGTCCCTGCCTATTTAGCACGGGGCTGGAACTAGATGATCTTAAAGGTCTCTTCCAACCCAAACCATTCTATGAATCTAAGAAAAACAAATGAAATAAACCTTACTCACACATATATTCCACAATTAAAACAAATATGAAGGAAAAAAGACTAAGCAAAGGGATAAATCTTCAATTTACGTTTATGATAAATTATAAATTCTCTCAATACCTGTGTAAAGGTACCTGGAATCAGATATTAATAGGCTTTTGGATTCACATAAAGAATCTCTACTCTAAAACAGCCATGTACTTCATGTACAGTTAAAGGACCAGCACTGGAGCTTGATCTTGAGAGGCAGAATAAAAAAACACTGAGCACAAGAGCACAAGATGGAAACCAGAAGGAGAGAAAGAAAGGAGGATAGAAGGAGACGGAGAAGAAGAAAAAAAAACACAGCAAAACAACACTTGCACAGACTGGTCTGCTTAACATGCTCAGCTGGTGTGAATTAGTATAAAAGCTCTTCCAACATCAGTGAAGCTGTGCCAATTTAGACCAGATGAGATTGAAGCTGTTGTTAGCCAAATGGCAAAAGGGAAAAAAAATAAGCCTAGTCATTATTTATTCTAATTTCTATGCACATGCACATAAAAGATGTACCACTGGTTTCACCATTGCTATTTCTAGCTCAAAAAATAAGTATTAGAATCAGAATGGGTTCACTTGCATTTGCACAACTGCTTGAGCTATGCAACATTATTTCAGATCAGATAAGATTCACCTTAAATGAGATTTCATTAAAAAATATAACAGAGAGCTGAGCCAGGCAAGGCAGGAAGATGCCTGCCAGGCTATGTTATATTAGAAGCCACGTGATAGGCTTTGGAAAACATTCTTAAGGAAGTCAAGAAAATTCAAGCATTGTAAACACCAAAAGAAACCCAAGAAAAGAAGACTCAGGCCAATGCGAGTCCCTCCCCAAATGGGGAAGAAGGTTTGGACCAACATGTGTGCTTTGTTGGTCTGCTGTCCCAGTACCCAGAGTGTACAGTCATTATGGTGTTGTGTGCCGCTGATACTGCCAGCACAGTAAGGAAGTGAGCTCAATCAAACTCCTAATCATATTGCTAATTTTTTTTTGCTTTAGATTTAATCAATTACTTAACCATATGCTTAGACAAGCCTTTTAGGCAAGCAAAATTCCTGTCTTTCTTTTGCCATCAGAGTGACTGCAATGATGTCCATGCAACCCACAGAAGCTGAATGTTCACAGACTGCTTCTTGACCCAGCTCAGCTAGAGGCCAGCTCCTGCCCAGTCAGGCCAACAGGAAGCTCCAGAAAGAATAACTTACCCCATTTCTTTCTAGCCAAGGTGAATGCATTAGCCAGCTCTCTGTCACAGTCAGTCTGCTTGTGGCAGACATACCTTGAGGTTTGTTTAAGATATATTCACTTGCCAAGACTGCAGAATGTTCTCACTTCTCACAGAAGCCCAAAAGACAGTTACTCTCAATTTTCTGTACCTACCAGTAATCTCATTATCAATGCATCATTACTTCAGTTTCATTAGACCAGTTTAAACTAGCAGGTCTGCCACCTATTATCACAGCATCGCAAAGGAGTCCTGACCCTCACCGATTTTTGGCCTTAAAATTCACAGCTACACAAGTATGCTATGTAAATAAAATTGCAAAGAGTGCCTGTATTGATCTTTTCTGACCTCGAATCCATGTAGTCCAAGAAAGAACGGCAGATAAATTTGGAAGCACTGTGCAGATAATTATGTATGTATGTATGTATGTATGTTTAAGAAGTACTGTTCTCTGCCCTTATACTGCTCTGTTTCCAAAGGCCACGAAGATAGCACAAGTAAAAAGAAAAAAAAAAAAAAAACCACAAAAAAAACACGCCAACCCCAAAAGGTACCAGAATAAAAACTTACAAAAACACTTTCAGGAGATGACATATAAATACTTTCTATTCCTCCCAACTATCACTGAAAAAAGAAAGTTTTGTGCCTCATAAAAGCTGTAAAGCTGCTCTGCTTGCCCTTTGTGCCAACATGGAACACATTGTTAGGGCATGATTAAAGGGAAAAACATATATATTTATACACATGTTGTAGGAACAGTGCTGATGATACCAGGTTTGATGCTGTTTGACTGAGCCAAGAAACGTACATTGTGATCATCAACATCACTGTGGAACCCTGTATTTGCCATGGTTGATGAGCATGATCAATAAAGATTTAAAAGAATCCCAAGAGCTTAGAAGCTTACAGTGGTCTTTTAGGGTCACATGAGCATAGGTTTCACAGGTGAAATAAAGGCACTCAGGCTGTTAAATGGTGCCTGTCAAAAAAAGAGGCAGGCCTGATCACTTCAACAATAGCAGCTAAATCCATCTGGTACTCAGTGAACACCTCAGAAAGCACTTAAAAACTTCAGAGGACTGAGTTACTATGACATGTCTTCAAGATCTATGCAAAAAATCACTACTAACAAGCTTTTATTTCTTAAGCCTTCCACCTTAAAGCTTAACTGGGTGACAACAATGGTCTGTTAATGATTTGAAGGTGAAATAGTAGTAGGCTGCCACTTCCAAAGCCAATGGTAAACACTGCGCCCAAAATCATCCTATTTCCAATGCTGTGAGATTTCATTTCACTGTTCAATGAAGTGTCTTCTAACAGCTGCACACTGAGAAGGCACAGACACAACAAAAAACAGCTGCATGTTGCAGCAGCTCTAGTTTCAAACACTAGATGTTTTCAAGCCTCAGAACGTCTACTTTTGGTCATCACCTCAGCCACAGTCTTGCAATTAAGAGCAGCCAGTAACTCGCAATCACTGACTCTGATGATGCTCTAAGGAGGGGAGCTGTGGAGACCTTGTAGGAATTGGACCACAACTGTTCAATTATAAGGCATAGAAGCAGAACTGATAACAGTGAAACACACAAACATCAAAGCACTGAGACAATTCTCTTAAGAACCTCTGTGCAACACACAGAACTGCAGAGGGACCTCTGGAGATCGTCTGGTCCAACCCTGTCCTCAGGCAGGGCCATCTAGAGCCGTGTGCCCAGGACTGGGTCTCACTGAGCTGTATCTCTTCAGAAAGTGACACAGGTCAGTAATTTGCTGTTGAATTGACTGGGATAAACTGACTTTTTTTTTTTTTAAAGAAATAGTCAATAAGTTGAAATACCCAAAACCTAGAAAAAGTCAAAATTCTATATATCCACTAAAAATGCTAAGTCTCGCAGAGCAATTAATTCTTAAGCTTTCCAGCCTAAGAATGAGCTAGAAAAATAAACCCAGGCAAGCCACTGCTCTGGATTGTAACAAACACAATGGAAAAACCATCTGAAACTAATCAACAGCAATGCAGAAAACAAAAATGTGACAGACTGTTGGAGAAAGCCACAGAACTTTTCCAAGGACCTTTGCCTGTTTTGGATTCCAGATGGACAACACAAAGTGTTCACACCTCTCCATCCATTTTGTCTGACATCTTAAGATTTTCATCTTTCAGAAAAGATCCTTTAAGCAAAAAGAGGCCTATAACAACTTTGTTATTTAAGAATTCTCATAAACATCCCAGTAAGAGTGCAAAATAAAAATTTTCATCTTTATGAAAAACCTCAATAGCAGCCAAAAGCAAACTATTATTCTACATGACTCCCAGCTGATCTTCTGTATCAGCAGAAAAGGACAGAATAATTTTTGATCTGTCCTTCCTTGCAGAAAATGCACAGCGTAATGTTTCAAAAGAATAAACATCTGCTTGGGTGGGGTGTAACAAAAAAAAAATCATGGGCCACCCTGCAAAAAAAACCCTAAGTGCATGTATTTAGAACAGACCATGATAAATGCATGTTGATTATTTGCTTAATACATTTGGAACATATTTTCTCATTTATTTAATAGTTGTTTTTTTCTTTACACAAAGAAAGATCTTCCACTGGGACTCATAAAGGCAGTAATATTTTGGTAAGTTACTATTACACTAAGAATAGTAGAGATTGTCTCACATTTTCTTGTTCACAGCTTTATAATTAACAAAGTAGAAATGTAGGCTGTTATGTTTGAAGGAAGTTTCCCCAGAGAGATCAAATAATCCAAAGCAGCAACAGCTTTCTACAGTTCTGAATATAATTAGAAGAGTCAATTTCTTTTTATGGTGTAAACAGTCAGAGTTAAGTAGATGTGCCTTTGTGGCTGTCACTTCATTCCTTAGGGCACCTGCAAGAAAGTCAAGATGCTCTCTGCCACATCTGTAAAATATTATTGCTAATTCATGTCATATTAACGAATGCATTTTCAAAGGTAGGAGCACTTCTTCACCAACATTATGATGCTGAATCTTGAGTCAGCACTGCAAACTGAAGGGCAGATCATCAGCATAATAAGGACTGAACAAACCTCTCCACAGGAACAGAGTTATCCCAAAGTCTGGCTCTGATGTTAAAAAAATATCTCTGCTATGCTTAGTGGAGCTGAGTATTACTTACAAGCGTGATCACATTCACAGAACAATGTGCATTTGTATATTTACATATAGATAGAGATGTCCGTATCCCAGAAAGAAGCACTGTGTTTCTGAACTAGTACTTGCAGGGTTCCTATGAAAAAACTCTTTTTAAGCCCAGACAGCCATAGTAGGAGTTAAGTGTGCAGACACAGGATATTCACTCGAGGGTAAAGCTTAGAAATATCACAGAAGACAACAGTGCAGGACAAGTACAGCACAACACTGGAAGAGCAGAATAATGCCAAGGCAGGAGAGACAACAAGCAGCTTCCCTCTCCTCCTGCTGGCCTAACAGAATGTCATACCAGACAGAGCTGCAGGCCTTCAGGGTGCAAAATGTGGCTGCAACAAAGCAAGAGTAGTGCCAACATTTATCCCTCGGTGCTCAGGGAGGCATGCTCCTACAACACACAAGGCCAATATCAAAATTCGCCCAACATCTGCCATAGCTGTGGATCCCACAGAAGTTCTTCTCAGTCTGTGGCTCCTCGACAGGATCATGAGGTAAGGGGTCTGGAACACAGGCTCTATGAGGAATGATGAGGGAGCTGGGATTGTTCAGTCTGGAGAAGAGGAGGCTCAGGGGTGACCTTATTGCTGGGCAGGACTACCTGAAGGAAGGTTGTAGTGAGCTGGGGGTTGGATGAGAGGGAATAGCTTTAAGTTGAGCCGGGGGAAATTCAGTCTGGATGCTAGGAAATACTTCTTCTCTAAAAGAGTGGTCAGGTGCTGGAATGGGCTGCCCAGGGAGGTAGTAGAGTCACCAACCCTGGAGGGATTTAAAGAACATTTACACGTAGTGTTGAGGGACATGGCTTAGAGAGAACTATTGGTGACACGTGGACGGTTGGACTGGATGACCTTGTAGGTCTTTTCCAACCTTAGTGATTCTATGATTCCATATTTTCTACCTCAACCACAAACAGCTAAGAAGCTCTTTTTTTTTTTTTTCCTACCACAACATCTACCTCTCACAGAGAAAACATGTTCATACAGACATCATTTCTGTGCTCCGGACACCTTTCCACCTCATCATCATCTGGCTGCCTGCTGACTCCTGAACTTTCTCACTTATGATCTACCTCAGATGAAAACAATCTGTCTGGAGAGACTGGAGAGAAGTGCTGACGGGCAGCAGCATACATTGGAAGAATACAAGAACCATACATCAACACTTACCACTTTGAGCAGTCCTTTTGCTCTTTCAAATCAGATACAACACCAAAATTAGGCATGGATTGTCAACTTCTTCCTTTCTGATGACACAGCATGGCAGCTAACAAGGCCGCTATAATTTTCAAATACACGCAAACCTTTCTCCACCACTCCATTATATATTACCCTCACAAACATGCATACAGCTTAGCAGTATGCTTTTCAAAATGTACTACAAGAGATTACAAAAAGATAAATACCTCTCACTGACATTATTTTCAATGGAAGTTTTACTATCTGGCCTTGAACGCTTCCATGGTGGAGGCATTCACAACCTTGCTGGGCAACCTGTTCCAGTGCCTCACCGCCATCACAGTAAAAGAATGTCTTCCTAGTATCTAGTCTACCTTCTTCCAGCTGAAAACCATTTCCCCTTCAGCTGTCTCTGCATGCCCTTATAAAAAATCCTTCCCCAGCTTTCCTGGAGGCCCCTTCAGGTTCTGGAAAGCCGCTATAAAGTGCCCCCAAAGCCTTCTGTTCTCCAGGCTGAAGAGCCCCAGCTCTCTGAGCCTGTTCTCACAGGGGAGGTGCTCCATCCCTCTGACCATCTTTGTGGCCCTTCTATGGACCTGCTCAGGTTCACTTCCATATTATTTTAAATTTGTCAAAAGAACACAATTCTGACTAATTTGACATATTATATTGATATATCAGCATATTTCACATATCTTCCCCCAATTCTGGTTTCCTTTAGTGCACCTTAACTATACAAAGCTGAAGTTTAGATTCAGCTTAGCAAACCTGCCCCATGAATGCCCCAACTGACTCTACATGATTTAATCAGATTTTAGTGAAAATTTGATGACATACCTTAATATAAATATTTCTGATATGATCAGGCATGATATAATCTAGCAGGTTGTACTCTCTTTTCAGCACTTTTCTCTGGGGCATGGCTCCAAGCTGCTCAAGTTCAAGAAGTGACAGCATTCTCAGACGTATAATTTGAATTTTGGGTGGTGCTGTGTGGAGCCAGGAGTTGGACTGCATAACTACATACAATTATATTTCAAGCTGGCTCGTTGGTCTAGGGGTATGATTCTCGCTTAGGGTGCGAGAGGTCCCGGGTTCAAATCCCGGACGAGCCCTTCTTTTGGGCAGAGAGGAACATGATGAGGTTCAACAAGAGCAAGGGCAGGGTTCTGCACTTGTGGGAGGGGATAACCGCATGCATCAGGACAGGTTAGGGGCAGACCTGCTGGAGAGGAGCTCAGCAGAGGAAAAGGACCCAGGTCCTTTTCAAGACCTGTCCTGTCTTGATGAACAACATGTTGGCTGTGTGGCCAAGAACATCAACGTCTCCTGCAGTGTATTAAAAAGAGTGGCCAGCATGCCAGCGGAGATCATCTCCATCCTGGTGAGGCCACATGTAGAGTTCCAGGTTTCCCAGTTCTCGAAAAACAGGGAACTTCTGGAGAGTGTTCAGGTGAAGGGCTGCAAGGATGACGAGGGGACTGGAGCATCTCTCCATTATGAGGCAAGGGTGTGGACAGACCTGGGACTCTTTAGTCTGGAGACGAAAATACTAAAAGGAGAATCTCGTTGCTGTTTATTAACATCTAAGAGTGAGGGATTAAGCTGATGGAGGCAGTCTCTTTACAGTGGCATGCAGCAATAGAATAAGGGACAATGGACACAAACAAAGGAAGTTCATTGTGGACATACGGAAGAGCTTCTTTCCTGTGAGAGTGACAGAGCACTGGAACAGGATGCCCAGAGAAGGTGGCTAATTCTCCTTCTATGGAAATATTCAAGGACCCACCTGTGCACCCTATTCCAGAGAAAACCTGCTTTAGCAGGGTCTTGGACTGGATAATCTCTTGAGGAAGATCTCTTAATCTTCCCTCCCCAACCTCTGTGATTCTGTAAAACAAGGTTAGTCATACTCTGCCTTGATCCCACTCATTTGATCAGATGTCATGGGAAAGGAGAAAAAAGGGCTACGCTCTCATAAGAATCACCTCATGCACTCTCACCCTTGTTGTCTCTTAGAGTCTTTGGTGCAGCTATAAGGCAAGAAAGCTTTGTTTTTTGCTAAGTCTTTCGTGGATCCCAAGGATTACACACTGTAAGGTCTCTTTTATTCCCAAAAACTCTACCTGCAAAAAATACACTGAAGTTTCAGCACTATCTTGTTCTGACAAAGAATATATTTCTTGAGAAAAAAGCAACTAAGGTAAGTAACTATCACGTTTACCCTTTTAATATTTAATATGGAATATCCATGAGCAAAACTTTTGATTATGGTACAATGTGCTTGCATCATCTCTGAATGCAATTAAGCTTCTGAAAGTGCATGAATAAGTAACACAGGAGGAGAGCAGAATATTCAGCAAACACCTAAGGAGACCATCACATTAAATTCTGATTCATAGGGGAAGCAACTATGTTACACTGAAAAGCATAATTATGCATTTTGCCTTAATTAAATATGCTCTTAATAGTATAACAGAAAGCATCTATGTTCTGTTCTTGGCAGTGGATGAGCACAGAGCTTAGAACTAGCATGCCCTACCGGCCAACTATAAAGTCCTGACCATCAGTTTTTTTTTATTAACTCATGAGTTGCAATTATGCTGTTTTAGGAGCACTTACCATGTAATAAATGCAACAACAAATGCAACATGGGAAAAGTATACAGAACCAGTGGTCACTCATACAAGTGAGTCATCCAACAATTCGAGCATGTTAGGTACACAATATGAACATGAGAACATACAACACAAGCTTTCAATATAAACAATTGCTAAGAGGGTGAATGAAATCCTTCCGAAAGCCTCAGGGTATTCTTCATTTCCTCCTGGGACTACAATGCATTTCATTTATTACAACCGTTGTAACAAATATTTGCTTGAAAAACTGACAAATGCCATTTCAGTAGGATTAAAAAAATGATTTTACTGTTCCAGCATCATATAAACCACCATACAATACTAATTCTGTACATTGTTTGTGTAAAAGGTTTGCATCATCTCTTTGCTATGACTGGTCACTACTACTGGGTTCTACAGAAAAAGGTAATTCAGGTCAGATTTCAAAGATCACCAGCTCTTCAGATAATCTGAAACTTCAAGCAGTGCAGAACAGAGACTGTTAAAAAGAGTAACCAGCAAAATAAAATCCTTTGTTGAGAATTCAAAGCCTTGTTTTAGTAGGAAAAAAATACAAGAGGATACATTCTTTAAATATACATTTAGCCTCTTGGTCTTAATCCACCAAACTGTTCTTCAGCACAAAGAGCAGAGCCAGAAGCTAGCTGTTATAGGCTGACTTTCCCTACATATCATTTTATTTTTGAACTTACAAGGATATTAAAATGACAAGTAACAAATAATATTCTTCAATTTCACATAGTGTTTCATTACTGGAAAATAAATACTAAACATAGGCTGAACTAGAATTATGTAACAGGGAAAAAAAAGTAAGGAAAAAAATAGTCAAAAGAAACAGATCTGTAAACTTTGGGCAAAGACTGAGAAGTAGTACAGCTGATCCATCGATGATGCATGAAGTAAACTGCCTGAAGAAAATCATCCAATGCAGAATCAATATAAAATTTGTTTTGTAATTAAGCATGATCATGAGCATACAACTGACAGCACTCTGAATACTGAGGTACAGCCAGCTAGGGACTGTTGGGAAAGAAATGGTTCTGTGTAACAGTAAGACGTTATGACTCTAAAGAGGTCCAAGAAGGTGCCATGGAACCTGATACAAAATACGTTTCTGCTTGAAGAAATGAAGACCTGCATTTCTGAGTAACATCAGGAGATGTGCTAGCACAAACCTGTTCTGTGGTTTCAATGATAGCCAGAGGGGAAAGTTAACTATGAGAGGTCATTCCAGCATACCATAATAGGTAAAAGCTAAACAAGAATAGGAGGATAATAAGGAAGGGTTAATCAAAGAGTAAAACAGGGGTGGGACATCAGCTGAGGGAATCAGAAGCCTGGAGTTCCTGACCAATGAGGAAATAGAGAAGGGAATTTGTGCCAGGAAGCAGGAAATATAAACCATGCATTTCTCCAGTTCGGGGCACCTCTCTACTCTGAAGGTTGCTCACTTCTGCAAAAGCATCAACTAAATTGTAATTCATAGCACATTCCACCTGAGCCTGGAATACTGAACATGAGCATTTCTCAGGGGGAATAAAAAAGGAACTGAAAAAAAATTAACCAATTAGCATCAATATATAACATGTCCTTCTCCCTTTTTCACCAAGTATCACAGAATCATAGAACGTCAGGGATTGGAAGGGACCTCAAATGATCATCTAGTGTGTTGCCTCCTCTGAAAGTAGGGAATAATGTACCCATTTTCATATTTTCTTAATTAACATTGCCCAAATGTTTAATTTCTAGCCCTGACAAAGTACTGCTTCAATTACATGCCAACTAGATAGAAATGATGAGACCTACCATGCTGTAAAGTACCTGTGGGTTCATACCTCCTGGCACATGGCAAGTGTCTATGTAAGTACTTCCTCAGTATGTAATGGAGAAACATCCTCCCAGTGCAAAGTGCTATCACTTGGAAGCAAGAGAATCACTAGCCCTTGGAATTTATTCCACTTACTGAAAATTATTACTGTCGCTTTTATTTATGTAAGTACATAAAATAAGCTAAAACTGCCAGAAGTGACAGGTTACTATGATTAATCCTCTTAAACTGATATTCTCTATTCCTCAATACTGTATTCTTCAGAATTACAGAAGCGGCTGAGGTGGGAAGGGACTTCAGGAGGCTGTCTTGTCAAACCCTTCCAGCTCCAAGCAGAATTAACTAATACAGATTGCTCAAGAACACATCCAGTTGGGTACTGGATATCTACAAGTATGGAAAGACTCCACAACCCCTCCAGGAATGCTGTTTCAGTGTCTGACCACTGTCACAGAAAAAGAGTTAGATCTTTTGTTTAAAAGGAATTTCCTATAATTCAGTTTTGTGTGCACTGAATGTTCCTCCTGTCACTAGGCACCACCAAGAAGAGTTTGGGCCCATCATCTTTGTTCCCCCCAAAGTGTAATACTGCACACTGAGGTGATCCCTCTTAGCCTTCCCTCTTCTCAAGGTTCTCTCCCCATTCAAGAAAAGTTCTAAGTCCTTAATCACCACAGGACTCCTTTCAGTATGCCCACACCTCTCTCGAACTGGGAAGGCCAGGACCAGACACAGTCCTCCAGATGCATCTGGTCAAAGTTGAGCAGGGGAGAAGGATCACCTCCCTCAATCTGCTGACAACACTACTAACACAACTCAATATGCTGTTGGCCTTCTTTGCCATGAGATTATTCCTGGCTTGCAGTTAGCATGCTGTCCATCACTCTCTGGGCAGTAAACAGGTATTTTATGCTATCTCTTCATGTCCCTCCTGCAAGTGGTCTCATTCTTTCTCACAAAGACTTTTTGTGCATTTCAGACAAAGCAAACTGTTGTGTTTCTCTAAGAAAAGTTTTCTTCACATGGAGCTGGATGTCCACCTTTATTCCTTCCTAAATTAACCTAACATGTAATACTCCTAGTTTTTGGTCTGTAATATCTAATTTCATCAGCTGAGATTTGGCAGAGTGCTCACTAAATAAGAAGACCTAGCTAGCAGTGACACAGAATCAAAACAGGTCCCTAGACAGATTTGTGATGGTTCTTCAGTCACATTTTTCCACATATTTTTTAAACTTGAAACCTGGAATGTAACTTCTTTCTTCATTATATATATAGTCAACACAGAAAATGCAAGATAGGATACCAAGAAAGATAAAATTTGACACAGCCTGTAACAAGCATGAAATATTCAAAAACAGTTGTCTTCTTCCAGCACAAAGCTTGAGAAAGAAGTCCCTGATTACTGCATACCAGTGGAGCTTTTTTTTCCCACAAAAGTGGCATCACATACTTACATCCCAAAATGCCTTCAGCAATTTGGCTTAAAGTATGCTTACCAATTCTCAAAGCCATCACAACTTGGACTGGATCAAAGAGGCATCCCCTAAGCATGCTAGCACACTGTGACAAATAAACTTTTTTTTTTCTTGAAGTATGGAATTGTGGTTTCATCAACTCACACCAAAATCCTATAGGATAAATAAAGAGAAAAACCTACGTTCTCTAGGTAAACATAAAAACAATGGACTAGGATGACGAATTTCAAATAGGTGAACAAACAACACAAGTTCAGTTCTATCTAGCAACTCAACTTCATTCTTTGGTGTCAGAATGACATTTATGCTGTACTCCTTAAATCAGGGGTTTACTCTGGCAAGCATTCTTACTGGCAGAATGCTGCTTCAAAAAACCATACCTTGTTCTGGTTACAGTGAAGAATTTGTGCCTTTATCAAGGGAATTATGGAAAACAAACAGAAGATCAAAGGAGATCTTTGACATTTTTATGATTGTCTTTGGAGTTTCAGAGCACGTCTCCATTAATTCTCTTCTAACTTTGGGAAACTCTTAATGTAATGTTTCTGCTGATGGCAGCACATGTGAGACCATACTAAGCTTGAAAATACATTTCTTTGATGAATGAAAGGAGACCCTGAAGTGCTAATTCTTAGAGCATTCTTTTCTTCTCATTTACCATTCTTCAAGAAGTTAACCGAAGAGTGGCTGGAAAAACGGAGTTTGTATTATTATGTGATTTATATTCAGGAAAAAAGTTGTGGAACAACAGTTCATTTTCAGTCTTCTGGTGGTTTTCTTGACAGAAGGCATATATATAAACATGCATATTCTATTTGTTCTATTAATACAAACTTTTTTAAAAATTAAGTATGGTCATTAGAACTAGAAGTTCTCTCTTTCTACATTTAATGAACTTAGTTACAAAACATAATACTGTGGGTATCAGAGTATTCCTTTGCCAGTCGAAAGATAACTTTTTTTGCTTGAGGCAACCCTTTACAAGTACGCCATCTGGAAAACTGAAAATGGCACGTACAACTTTATACTGTTATTACACTCTGGAGTTCTGGAATGCAGAGAGACCAGAACTGTTCAGAAGAATTACAAAAATCAGAGTGAAGAGCGCAGTGTCAGTCACTTATAACCTGAGCATAATCTAATCTAGCACAGCAAGACTCAAACCGTAGCTCCTCTGCATCCTGCCTCTGAGAAATAAAGAAGACAATTTCAATCTCCTCTGCTCAGCAGCTAAATAAACCTATATCACTAGGGAGGTAAGATGATCCCTTTTTATACTTAGTTGTTTTGGCTCTCTTCAATAAAGGAAAAAAACAAGAACCCAAAACAGGTAGATTCGACCCAGGAAATCTCAGTTCCTTTGTTTCTGTGGAGATGGTAAAAGAATAGGAAGAATAAAAGAAGCAAAATAATCATCTATGAAGAAGATGCCAGTCATTCCAAGTGAGCGAGCCCCCAGTGTGCAAGAAATTCATCACAACTTAATTGCTCCAACTGTGCACCTAGGACTGCTGCCTTCTCCTTTAACCACAAACCCGTGAGAGGCATGCTTGGTCCTCTTGGCAACACAGTCCTTGTCCTCTTTGTTACAGTCATAGACCTGAAAGACAATTTCAGACGCAGGACTCTAAAACACACCTTGCAGTGCACACACACAGCTGCGTGTATATCTGCTGGGCTTTGTGCTTTTGCCTCTTTGTTTCACAAGGAACTCACCTTTCCTACTAAGAAGCAAAGGATCTAGGAAGACCCAGAAACACTCCAGCATGGCAAGGACTAAACTGTCCCAAATCAAAGATCAAGAAAAAAAATGGCTTTCTGTGTTGCTGGCTCACTTAACATAGTTTCACAGAATCACAGAACTGTAGGGGTTGGAAGGGACCTCTAGAGATCATCAAGTCCAACCCCCTGCCACAGCAGCTCCCTAGCCCAGGTTGCACAGGTAGGCGTCCAGGCGGGTCTTGAATGTTTCCAGGGAAGGAGACTCCACCACCTCTCTGTGCAGCCTGTGCCAGTGCTCTGTCACTGCACTGTGAAGATGTTCCCAAGCACATTTGTGCAGAACTTCCTATGCTTCAGTTTGTGGCCATTTCCCCTCGTCCAGAGTTCAAAATGAACGTCACCAAGAGTTCACGATGCCTTTCCATATTTAGCAGACTTGTTTGTTTTACCCCCAAATTCTGACACGAGTGTACAGATTCCTTAGGTTTAAAAAGTAATGTTTTACTCTTGTGGCTGTGTAAAAATATGGCTTAGAAGTAGAATCAAAGAAAACCAAACCCACGCTCTGCATCTTTAAGCATCTTTTTTTAAAATGCTGGAACTGGCTGCAGTGTCTTTAACCACAACTAACATTCCTTTCAGTGTGAGTTGGGCTGGACCCAGCCACTAAGCTTCACTAGGCAAATTTCCTTTAAATACTAAAATTTAAAAGAAATACTAAATTTAAAAGAAAACTAGGAATTATTTACTTTCTCCATTGTCAGTATCATGCTGCAGGAGTGATCAAATACAGAAATATTTGACATAGACTGAAAAAGGTGGAAGATAAGTGAAATTTAGTATTAAATTCACAGCCTTTTAGGTTTTCAAATATAGAGCCAGTAATGCCACAGAGCATTCTGTGCTGAACTGAGTTTTTGAAAACATTACAGCTCTCTAAATTCGATGCTTGGCTAGTGGAAAGGGGAGCAAAGAGCAAAACACAGAATGGAAAAGCTAAGTCAGATCATGCCACAGGCATCGCTTCAATGCAGTGGCTGAAATTACAGCTTACTGTGAAGGTCTGACATTGAGATATTTTCCCAAGAAATAGGACTTTAGCTCACATATGTAACAATGCAACTGAGTTACTTGTGATAGCTCTCAAGAAAATGCAGAATGACTCTCATGTGAGCCCAGACGTTACCTTCCCATCTGTTCCATCAGACCATACAAAGTAAGTAACACATATGCCTTGATAAAAACAGTTGAAGAAGACCCAGATACCACAGGCAGTATTGTCTTTACTTCTGTGACAGCCCAGTTGGAAGAGATGTCCTATATGGACTACAGCTGTCTTCCTGAATACTCCATAAGCAAACACTCCAAGAAGGTTACAGCTTAAACACACAACAGGAAAGAAGCATTCTTACTCCAAGTCTTTAAACAATTAACTGAGTCATAAAGAAATAAAACATACTTCACAAGACAGTCAGGCCCTTCCTATGCGTCTGGGTGCTACTGGACAGTCCAAAAAGAATCATTTATCTCTTGGTGCTCCGTCATCCTCAAGCTTTTAAAGAACATGTAGGAACCAAACTACCCTCCCTTTACATAACTAAACTGATTTCTACAGCTCCAGGAGACCAAGTCCATTAGGCACAGAGCATCACAGCACTCAAACACCTCAGAAGAACTCACCCTAAATGACCTGGACATAGTCACTTTCCAAGTCAACAGAAGATCCTTTATCTCCTGATTCTTTACCTACAACAGTACTATGATTTTGTGCAATTTTGAGGATAAGGCTTTACACTCTTGCTGTATATGTTAAAAATTACCTAGCAAGCTGAAAAGGGACACAGGATATTGAAGATACCCATCGCTTAGATGAGAATTCTTTGTGTCCTTTAAAGATAGTGCATTTCAAAAAAGGTCAGGATAGTATAAATCAAATTTCATTTCTGCAGCATTGCCTTCTGCTCTATTCTGTCATTCTGCAATTGTCCTACACCATCGATGTGTCCTGTTAAACAGCTACAACACTGCTAGAACATAGCCACAATGAGCAATCAAATTAAAAACCCTTGTATTTGGAGCATTTTAAGGCCTGAAAAGATTATATGAACACCCCAATTTTGCTTATTTCCATAGCTTGGTATTGATTTCTCCATATAGAAAGGTAGAAAGGATTCTAAAATATCTTAAAAGCAAGACAAACTAAAAAGTCAAACCACTCAATTTTTATTTTTTTTTTCATTTCAGTCTTGTTTTAGAGCTGCTTTCATTGATGGTTAAACTCCATAAACTTCAGTAGAATTACTGCAGTAACATGTTTATTAATTTGCTATTCTTGGGAAATACTGTAATGGCAAAACGAAGAAAATGAAGTTTTACTATTTTCTGAAAGTATATTATATGATTCCCTTGATTGAAAACTTAGGATTGGGACATTATGCTGAGTGTTTAAGAGATACTAAGGAAATTAAAAGAATTTTCAATGATACTAGTGACATTCATTGTCAATGTTAATAACCTATTTACCATGATAGCAGCTTAATAGGCTTTTAAATGGCAGAAATGAAATTATACTTCAATATGGCATTATTATTAATATTATGAAGAAAAATCCACAGTTCCTTGTCCTTATCATGCAGCTATTTTTATTCTGTATTTCAGAGCCATCATTAGGACAGATTTTCCCCACTCTTTCCACCTTCAAAGGAAAATTCCAAATAGTAAAGTCTTACCATCTGCTTGTACAGATTCTTTACAAATCTAAATTCCAAGTTGGCCCTTCCTGTCCGTCTTTCACACTGAATGAAAGCACAAGTACCAAACACCAATGGTGCAGCTTACTTACTATCTGGGATGCTCGACTTGTGTAAAATAACTAGTCTGGTAGTCTCCACTGGAACTGGAATGCTCAATCCTTCCAAGGTCAGAAGAACATCCTATCTTTAAAATCCTGATCTATGTAGCATAGTTTGATCCTGTCTCCAGTTGTCTTGTGCAATTTGCTCTTACTGTCTTAAAAATGTTATTGAAAATGTGAGACCACAAGTGTAAACTTCGTGAAGTACTGCCACTACCTACTTGCTAACGTGGACAGAAGGCTCCCTTTCACTGTATGAAACCTAGCACCTTCGCCAGCTAAAGAATCCCCGCCACATCAAAAACCAAAACCACTCTGTAGAAAACACTACATAAATTGCTTCCTTTTCCCATGTGATCAAAAATAATGTTTTCCCTTCCTGGCATAGAAGGTACAACTAAGTAAAAATATGAAGCAGTGAACGGCTGAAATGTTGTGTGCCAAACACTGACACTGAATAAAGAATGATTTTTTTCTTGTTTTTCTGTTTGTTTTTTGTTTGTTTGTTTGTTTCTTCTTCTTCATTCCATTTCACAAGCATTTTGGAAAGTGCTTCTGGAGGGAATACACATGGGCACATCCAAACTTATATTTCAGTAACCATATCTTCAAATGAAAAATATAAATCCAGCCATCTTCAAAACGTCTTTTCATTAAAATTCTGTATACTCTATCCAGCTGCATATGAAACACTTTTTAAATTAGAGTATTTCTGACTTTGTTTCCTTGAAGTTTTAGGGCATGTTAAAACGTAAGGACACAATGAAAGAGTTACCTGCTTGGAGGAGTATGATATGGAACATTACCTAAGTGCTCTGATCCAAGGACCATTTCTGGACATTTTTAAAGTGTACCAGTGTTAATAATAAAAGGTACTCAGCTGACCAACTCTCCTGACCAAGATCACCTGTGTATCCAGAGAGCCTTGGGATTGCAGAAAGCCTCATTCACCTTCCCGCATCACTCTTAATCTCACCTTCACTCTATTTTCAGGGGAGAACTTTCTAAGAAAGTTGTTTTTTGTTTCCCTGAAGAAAACCCCAATTGCTCATAGGTGACAGACCCAGTCTGGAAATGCAAATCCAGTGACTTCTGGTCACCGCCAGCCTGGGCTAGATGCCAACTGGCAACCTGAAGGTGAAAGGCTCTAAAGCCACTTACTGATCCCTTGAGCCATGGACCCCTCTAGCTGCTTATTTCTCGTAATCTGATATTCATCAGAAGATGGAGAAGCATCAGCACAACAATCAGAAAAGGTGTTGCTATTTCCAATTCCACTTTCAATTACAAAAAAAATATCTGCAAGGTTTCAAGTCCTTTTCACACCATAACACCCTGTTACTCCTTTAGTGCTTGAGTTTACACTGAAAAACGAGAATACAATCAATTCTGTACCTTTTGATTACACAGAAAATGAAAAAGACCAATCCTGCAGCACATAAGACTGGATGCTAGAGCTTTGTACCCTGTGCTAGTACATTGCACTGCATTAAAAGTAGTAATGGAAACTTGCTGGGGCACTACAGCATGCACAATAAGCCTTCACTCCTACTGTCTATTCCACTCCTTGTACAACCAAATGTCAGGTTTTCCCAGTTTCCAGGTGAAAGTAGGTCTACAGCACACTCTACAGTCATCTACACTAGTCTTCCAATTTAGAGCTCTACAAAATTCTGCACGCTATCATCAAGGATATCAAAGTAGGCCTTCAGGTGAGCTGCAGTTTAAATCCTTTCTTTCAGCAATACACTACCATGACTCAAACCGTCTATGAAGATGTACGCCATGCACCTATGACAAGATTGGTATGACTACCACAAAACCATTACTATAGGTGTAGGAATGATAAGAACAGGCTGAGGAAAAGTGTGCCATTACATTTCTAGGACTACATTTTAGCAAGTCATCACTCTTGAGAACTTATGAGTTGCTTCACGGTGAAACAGCCAAAACTTTAGGCCTTTTAACCCAGGAGGCCCTGAATTGACTTCTGACAAGATTCCTAGCCCTTGCTTCTCCCTTTTGGCACAGGAAATCTTCCTCCCATACCACAGGAAAGCAATTCTATTTCATAGCAGCAATGAATGATAAAGGAACAAAATGTAGCAGGAAATGAAAGACTGGGAAAGAGATGGCACAGAAAGGAAATGAAGAAAGTAGCAAAGTACCTCAGACAAGTCTTACTAGAAACAATATGAAAGCATAGACATGAAAAGGTACCATAAGAGAAACTGGCACAGCAGCAAGCAGTGATGCAAATGAATGGAGCAAGACAATCAGTGGATGCCCAACTGCACTGTCACCTTCCTATCTGAAAGATATGTCATAACTGGGCACTAAACATCAAATGTTAAAAACATTAAAATATAAGGAGATCTAGCAGACAGAGATGCCAGCTCCAGTCACTGGGTAAAAAATAAAAAGATTTCACTGCTAACCAAATTACGTTACTGCAAGGTTGCAAAAAAAATAAAAAATAAAAAAAAAATTAACATAAATTGGTTAGCTGTGCAAGATTTATCAAGTTAGAATAAAGTATGTTTTCAGGCTACATTAATTCGAGCTCCAATTATATTGAGAAAGGCACTGAAATAATCAAATTATGAAGCCCCAAAAGCATTTAATAATCACAAAAACGAAGCAGATGCACTAACAAAATTAACACTAATAAACTAGGTCAGGACTGAGAGAAGGAAAAGAGGGATGGAGGAGGAAAAGAGCTCCACCCCGAGATTGTGGTGTGGCCCCTTGGACTGCTGCAGCACTGCACACCAGGCTCGGTGCTGCACCGATCGAGGATGATGCAGCTCTTTGACCTCTTTCACACAGACACTGCTCACACCATCTCTGTGGGATCTCTGTTTTCTACAGCCAGCATCCAAATGGCCATTTAATATAGAAACCTGGCAGGAAATGCTCTCTCTACCAACAGCTTGTCAATCTTCAGATTAGGAAAGAGGGCCTTTCAGGATCCCAGGTGTATCTGCAGTGCAGTGGTGTCTTGGAGAGGACAGTTAGGAGTTCCAGAGCTCCCAAGCTCTTGGGTCTTGATATTTGGGCTCAGAGAAGTGATTTTGGCATTGAGTCTCAGCTTGCCTCCTTCTGAGGGGGTATAACCTCTACCAGATCACTTTTCCCAAAACATTTAGAGAGAGGAGGAGTTAGGATCCAGTTGTGTCAACCTTTTTACTGCTGTCCCTTCCTCAAGCTGAGCAACTCCTAGGAAATCAAAGAAACACAAAGTAGTTCTCAAATCTACGAGACTTTGCATTTCAACACACAAAATACAGCTCAAAATTCAGACTGCAGAGTGATGCTGAGTGCTAGCCAAGCTCAGTGGAGAGGCAGAACTGCTCTGCTCCATCTCAGAATCTGACCCTCTCCTGTTATAAAACAGTTGCATAAATGATTACAATGATTGTGCAGGAGTGAGATTATGCAAGTGCTAAAAACTGCTGCTGTAATACAGATACACAAACAAGTATGAAGGGGCCTAGGGATGTGCCATTTCTTTCTAGCTTTTTTAGGAAGGAAAAGAAAGAATGAGAAAGAGGGGGCTGGATAAGTGCAAAGGGAATTATTTAGGCAGGACAGAAATGCTGTCTTTCTGACAGGCACTCCCTCCTTTACACAGGGAAAGCTCTAGAGCAGCAGCAAAACAGCAGAGGGAGAAGCGCAGAGGCAAAGTACTAAACTGTTCATTAAAGCTCAAGACTGGAAAAAGCTGACAAGTATTACAGTGCCGCAGAAGATCATTCTTCTCAACTTCCTGGCACAAAAACTCAGGAACAACTGCCAGTAAAAAAAAATAATAAAAAGAAGAAGAGAACCACCAAGGGCAGATGAACAGAGGAACAAAGTCACAGACCTGTTCTGAATAGTAGACAATGGTTGCAGAGATGAACAAGATCTGATTTTGGTATGGTGAATTCTACAAAAATTTAAAAAATCAGATTGTTTCAATTATAGTTAGTTCTGAGATCATTTTCATCCAAAATCTCATGCATGCAAACCTTCAGTCTCAGGAAGCAAAGCAGCTCAGCAGTAGCCAAAGCAGCTCAGCAGTAGCCCTTTATCTGAATCACAGAAACTATTCCTGCCCCTTTCTCCCCATTCTGTGCCCAAATCTTTTTCAGGGATGTTTCAGCCCTGTGTGATCTTCCAACTCCGTGGCTGTGGTCAGGGTAGATATGGAGGTTATCAGGCTACTGTCCACCAGTGACCCATCACTGACTCCACCTCCATGCCCCTCAAGCAAAGGGATTTAAATAAGCTCCAGAGGATGGTCCACGTGCATCAGCCAGGCTAGGGACCAGCTCTGCATAGGAACTCAAAAGGAAGGAAAACCCTAGCAAGAGAAGGAAACAAACTGCTGAGGTCAGGAATCATTTCAGATTGCACATCTCTGGCTCAGAAGAGGACATCTGACCTCAGGAAGGCTGAAACATCTTTGAAACTCCCATGGTCAGGGGCCAACTCAATTCTGTCCCTTGGTAGATATGGGGCCCAGAAATCCTGCAGGTCTTTTCACAATATTAGAGGATCCTTCTCCTTTCTCTCTTTTCATTACTAGGATCAGCAGGTTTAAGGAGGAAAAGATCACTAAGACATCACCCAAAGATTGCTTGGTATTTATTAGAATCATAGCTCTTTGCCTCAAAAGCATCTGAACTTACTCAGGTAACAAAACAGAAGTTCAGGAAGACATATTTTAATCCTCACCCAATATTTTCCATGCTGCTATTCTTAAAAGCACTTACTCTTTGCATTTTACTGACCGCTGTCTAGGTCCAATATAACATCATTAGAAATCCACTTTTTAAATGTAATTTTTTTTTTTACTAAAGTCAATGAATGATTTTAAATCATACTCCAAATACCATATATTACAGAAAGTTGAACAATGACATATACACATTACTTCAGTGAGTTAAAAAAAAAAATAGCTTTCCTTTCCTATGAGAATTGCAAGAACCCCTAAATGCTTCCTACCTTGGCTCCCCCACTGCACTGTAGCATGATGCGACAAAGCTGTTGCTGTGGCAGAAACCCTCATCTGTAAACAGTTTCTCTATTAAATGGAAAGCACGTGGTGGCACATTTAACAATTACAGAACTGGTTCTAAACCAGCTTTTGGAAATCTCTTTCCTGTTCCTCAACTAGACAGACCAACTAAAAGGTCTGAAAAATTACATGACTAAAGAGTCTGCTTAGGTTTTTTTGACTACCAAAAGCAAAGCTTGATGAGAAGTACAGGTATATTGAATGACTACTTTGGGCAGGCTTTATTATGACCAGTAATGTATATGTCAGTTTACTGCTCATATCATTCCTGATCTTTTCTTGTAATGAAATCTCAAATGCCTTAGCTCCAGAAGCTGACAAGAACATATTCTTAACATGTACAAATACACCTATAAGTCACTAACAGCTAATTTTCCAGGAATTTTGAGAGGATGGCATCCTGTTAGTAGATAGCTCATATCTATTTTTATACTGGAAGGTCTTCAGAGAGTCTGACTATCATTTGAGACTGTGTGGTACGCGCCTAACTAAGAGTGGGTAGCACCATAAATTTCCTAATGTGTCATTATGCATCAATGTCATTATTTATTGCCCTTGTTTTTGTAAGTTGAATAACATCTTGTGTGTAGTGTAGGACAATGCATTCAATTCAATTAAAAATCACTAAATCTCTATTAAGTTTTCAACTACCAGAAGTATCAACGTATTTATTTTAGACCGCCCACTCCTCCTACAAGGACATCTCAAGGATGAACCAACAAAGAACACACCAACTCCTCCACAGAAAAACTCCAGAATAAACTTCTCATATTCCTTCTCCAGGGTAAAAAAATATTCTCCTCACCCTTCCCCTTCCAGTTAAATACAAATTTTACAAATATTTTTGGTCCAAAGAGGAGCAAACAGATTGGCAAAGCATTATCCTTGGCAAATCACTCAAAATGCAGATATAATTTAACCCAAAGGAATGAAGTTTTAGTGGTTCAATGTTTAATGGTTTAAGTGTATATATCAGGGTATTTTTTGCTAATACTATCATGTCAATACAAGATGTTGTTTTTCCAGCTCCTCGAGAGAAAAGAAGTCTCAAACTCTTAGCAGCTTAGAACTGAGGGATTTTAAATTACACAGGTCAACAGTGAAAACGGAAGCATCAAATAGGCTTTTCAAAACAGACGTAAAAACAAAAACTAAATCACGTTTACTGTGTGCTAAAACAGTAAGGAGGGCAAAACCCTGGGGCAACTCCCATATATGTTATTCTATAGCACAATTACTGGACAGCACTGCTGTATTTTATCAGTAAAGGAAGTTCAGGTAAATTAATCAAATTAGTATACACTAGAAGCAAAGACTGAAACACATACTTGAGGCATCAATTAATTCATCTGAAAATAGCAATTCTTATACTCTATTTTGAAGCTGCTATTCTTTCCCATTTTTAAAGAAATCAAGTGTTGCTCTTTCAATTCACTGACATCTTAGAAAGGGCTCAGCTGCAGATTCATGTCTTCTTTAATACCCGCTCTTCATCTCTTTTGTCTAGGAACTTCAGGTCTCAAGCAGGAGGATGGAAACCTTCCCAAAGTCATTAACACTCCCTCCCCTTGTCATTCAAGTTTGACAGAATTCTCCTTTTGCTACCCAGCTCTTTTGTTTGCTTATGCATCCAAGTGTCAGATTCATTGGTGTAATAAGACAGTGCAGTGGGTCAGGTCACAGTATTTTACAAAAACTCCTTGAGACTGTCCCAGTAAGAGTCAAGAACGTGTATGAATGGGGAAAAAAATACCTTGCCCTCATTCACTCATATGTAGGCTGCTAAAATCACAGATGGAAGTCATCTCATCCAAACATACATAAAGACACACTGCAGTTTCTCTTTTGCAGCTCCTTCAAACCATAACATAGAATTTGTTCTTCAAGTTACAGTAAAGGTAGTTTTTAAAAACTTATTTTCAGGGTGTTTCGGAAACACCATACAGAAAATGTGATACTTTACTTCTCAGTACAGCTCGCGACAACAAAAGAAATCAAAGCACTTCATGTCACAAGGTATAAAAATGGATAGAAGTAATCATTTACAAAACAATTTATCATGAAAATTCTCTCAGAAACAAGTCCTTTTTACAGGTTCCAATCTTGAACAAAAATACATTTTTCAGCTCAAAACACAAAACACCAACAGTTTAATGTGAAAATTCCTTGCCAGTTCTATACCTTTTCCTGTGAACTAGTGTTTTCACAGTGGAAGCAAGGCATGCAGGACTGTCCAGCTGCTTCTGCCCACGCTTAGCAGAAGCAGAGTCCTCTAGGGGCCACTTATTCTCCTGTACTTGGGCTTCCCACTATCATTCTCTGCCAATCCAAAAACTCAAAGTGGAGCCTGGCTGCCTAGCAATCGAGAACACATGCACACAGGCAAAGAGTAATCAATACAGCTCCAAACACCATTTCTTTATAATCTAAAGTAAAATGCTAATTTACTCAAGAATTCAGGCCACAGGATGTTCCCCCTCATGATCTGACCTTTTTTTGCTTTCGCCTGCCTGGTTTCGTTAGGCTGAACAAATATTTGTAACTGATAAATTAATACATTATTTCAGGGCAAGCGATGTTGTAACAGCTACCTGAAAATGATGTTAAGAGGATGAGTGACATAACTGACAGACCCGTAATCTTCAAAGCAGTTTTACATGGGAGCAAACTAAAGCATACAGACCACTCATGACTTGTCAGCTAATAATGTGATCACTTCTTATTCTAATACCATGCTGTAGTACAAGCCAATCATTTATTCTGCGAGTCCTCCAGCAAAACTGCATAAACAACAATAACCCTCCTCCAAACATGACATTTTTATTTCTCTCTGTACATGAATTAATTGAAATTCAAATTCAAATGCTTTGTGTGTGCACAGTTGGAAGCTTGTCCTGTCTCTTAGTTAAGTGTGCTTTCTAACAACCAAAAACTACTGTGCTAAATTGTCAAATAAACTGGGAAAGAATTTCCAAGTAAATTATTCTCAATGTACTATCTTCATTTTCAGTAAGAAAGAAGTATTTATGCATTCAGCCAATTTTTCTTATGAAGAACTCATTCCAACACATAGCTATCGTTATTTCTAGATAGAAAATAAATAAATAAATAAAATGTTTTCTTTGCTTGAAGTTGCTTAAAGGCCATAGAATGTATGGACTGTAGTGTGAAGTTACCATTAAACTAAGCCAAAAGTTAATCTCAACATAGTCTACCTGCCTCTACCCTAAACGCCAGCAAAGATAGAGGGGAAGTCAATGGTTACCCATGGAGGTACATCTGTTCCAGCAGTGGAGGGAAAGATGAGCTGGGGCTGGTGGTGGAGATCTACACGCCTTCTGGTGAACTCAAAGGGCAGAGATGAACAGGGAAAAGGCAGACATATAAGCTTGATTTGACTTTTCTGCATCTCAAGTGCAAATAAGGGCAAGCAGAAACATTCATGACAAGGAGAGAGAGTTGCAAACCTATCCTTCCTTCATTTGATGCCAACAAACACTACACTTACTAGTACCAAAGGAGATGAGATAGTCATGCTCTCTCCATCTTCCCTGCCTTTCTATAAGTCTGCCCTGAAAACATCTAAACCAGCCAATCAGTTACTATCAACCTGCAGCAAGCACACAGACCAGAGAGAGGAAATACACAACTTCTCACCTAAACAGAGTAAAATATTTACATAAATAATAGTTGGCAAATTCTAATGGTAGCTCTCTGACATATGACCATCTTAGAGGATGTAACTGTGCTTCATACTATGGTAAAAACATTTCATTTGAGAGGATGTTTCCCAAAATGGAAGAGTCATGTAAAACAGGTAGGAACATCATCTCCTGTTTAATGTAGCAATCATTTTCAGCCTGGAAGGCATGATGTAAATGGAAGCAAATACAGGAACTGTGCATGGATGACAAACCTGCATAAGCTGAATACTCAGAGAGGACAAAAGAACTAAAGGACCACAGATGAACTGGTCACTTTCAGAAGAAAAATAATTTACTCCAAGAGGAAGATTAAGATTTCAAAATTAGCTTGTGCATTTCCAGCAAGTTCACCTAAAACAATTTCCCTGTGGAAGTATTCTTAAAACACCACATTATGCATAAAAACCTTGCCTTCCCTGCAAAAAATTTGCAAAATGCTGCCTGCACTTCTGTCATGAGAGGTGGGAACAGCAACGGTATTGCTGTATGCCCTATATTCCACTGTAACAGAGAATCAGAAAATCATAGAACCACCAAGGTTGGAAAAGACCTATAAGATCATCCAGTCCAACTGTCTACCTATCATCAATAGTTCTCTCTAAACCATGTTCCTCAACACAGCAACTAAGTGTTCCTTGAATATCTCCAGGGTAAGTGACTCCACCACCCCACTGGGCAGTTCATTCCAGTGCTTGGACACTATTTTGGAGAAAAAGCATTTCCTAACATCCAGTCTGAATCTCCCCTGGTGCAATTTGAAATCACGCTGCTGGCTCATGTTCAGCCAAGCATCAACCAACAACTCCAGGTCTGTCTCCTCTACACAGCCTTCCAGCCACTTTGCCCCTAGACTGTAGTGTTGCCTAGGGTTGTTGCGACCAAAATGCAGGACCTGGCACTCGGTCTTGTTGAACTTCATCCCATTGGCTTCAGCCCAGTGATCCAGCCTGTTCAGAACCCTCTGTAGGGTCTCTCTACCCCCAGGCAGATTGACACCTCCTCCCAATTTGGTGTCATCCGCAAACTTAGTGAAGATGCACTCAATACCCTTGTCCAGGTCACCAATAAAGACACTGAAGACGACAAGCCCCAGTACCGACCCCTGGGGAACACCACTTTGGACTGGTCACCAGCTGGAATTAACTCCATTCATCACCACACCCTGGGCCCAGCCCTTCAGTCACCTCCTTCCTGAGCAGAGTGTACCTGTCCCTGTTCAAGCCATGGGCTGCCAGCTTCTGTAGGAGAATACTGTGGGAGGCACCAACAGCCTTTCTCTCATCCATCAGCAGGGTCACTTGATCATAGAAGGAGATCAGGTTGGTCAAACGGGACCTGCTCTTCGTGAACCCATCGTGAACTTGATCCCTCAGTTGTCCCACACATGCTGCCTGATCTCCCTCAAGACAATTTGCTCCATAACCTTCCCTGACACCGAGGTCAGGTTAACAGGCTTGCAGTTCCCTGGATGCTCCTTGTGACCCTTCTTGTAGAAGGGAGTCACACTGGCAAGCCTTCAGCCTTCCGGGATCTCACCAGTCAGCCGGGAGTGCTGACAGATGATGGAAAGCAGCTCGGCTATCACCTCCACCAGTTCCCTCAGCACTCTTGGGTGAATCTCATCCAGCCCCATGGACTTGTGGCAGTCCAGTCTGAGCAGTAGGTCTCTGTTTCCTCCTGAATCACAGGAGGTTTATTCTGCTCCCTAACCAAGACTTCCAGGTCAGAGAGTGAAGTACCCTGAGGACAACTGGTCTGACTTATAAAGACAGATGTAAAGAAGGCATTGAGAACTTCAGGCTTTTCCTTATTCTTAGTGGTCACATCCCCAGCCTCATCCAGTAGAGAAAGGAGACTGGTAAATAATGGAGATTAATTGGTGATAGGATCAGACAAGGTGTGCACGCCTCTATGTTGCACGATCCTGAGTGGTCAGTGAAATAAAAGGCAGACATTCAGCTTGTGCAACATCTCAATTGTGTTCATGACAATCTGCACCAACTGCAGATCTCTCTCCACACATTCATACATCCTCGAAATGTTTGCCTTGTGCAAGACACAGTGACAGAGGAGATGAATGGCACCTGCATCTTCCTGTCGGGTATGACAGGTTGTGACATCACTGTCTGGAAAGTGCTCACAGATTAGAGATGAAGTATTAGCTCTCTGAGTAACACAACCTTGAGGAGAAATCCTACAAGGGAAAACAAACACAAACAAACAAACAAACAGCAAACAAACAAACAAATAAGTAAACAGCAAAATCCACAACAGAAAATAGATGCTTTTCATATGGCGGCTTTATATAAGAGAAAAAAGAAATAAGTTGCTAGCTAGCTACTCATGGGGTACAGTAGAGATGGAACTAAGTGGCAGAACGCACATTATACACTTGCAGTTGCAGCGTATGTACATATATGTAGAACAATATATTACATGTTATCACGTATTTTTGCTCGTGGCTTTACCATTCATCCTCCCTGCATGCAGTTCAATCCATTAGTCTTACTGACATGTCTACACAACGTCTGTACACAGAGGCATAACCCTCAATTTATCATGAAATTCAGAACCAGCGACTTGAAATATGCTCCTAGAGTGGAATGCGTGCCCTACAGTCAGTCTCAAAGCATCCAGGAAACCTCCAGTTTCTACCCCACTGTCTATAAAGGATGATTGTTAAAGATACCAAAATACAGTTCATTCACTGACTTCTTACACATTATCAGTCCGAGAGCAAATCACTTTTCTCTTCATTAAACAAAAAAAAAATAATAGAAACATTTAAGACAGAACATGATTTTTTAGCAGATGATAACTATCTCAGTTTCGGTCCCCTCTGGGATATTTTTTCCTTTGTAGAGAAGAAAGTGAGCTAGTAATTACGACACGAAGCTCAAAGTCCAATTAACAATCTGCAACATGCCCCACTTCTTTTATCCTTCACTGGTAACGCTACAGGCAGCATTAACTGTCTAATAAATAGGTGAGCGCTGCTTAACACTTTCCAAGGTTTCAGCATTTCCCTTCACCCCTGGCATCAATTCTCTCTTTCCCTTGGCTATTAGCAGATCAGTCTGGCACTATGCAGATGCTGTTCTGTGGTGTGCTCCAAGACACACATTGCCTGTGGGCTCCCCTGGGCTCTGGAAAGCAGGTGGCACATTCACGTTCTGACAGCAAAGCTTCACTAATGACCTCGCAAAGGTCTCGACGAGATTTTTTTCCTAGCTAATCAACTGGACAAAGGATTTACTTCTGCTTAGAGAGGGTGGATGTTTGCAAGCCAGCTTCGAGTGGTAAAGGGCAAATGTTAGAAGTATTTTTAATATACCTCTATTTACTGAGGGCTAAATACATCTCTGTGAAGTACAATGTGCTGTGCAGAAACACGCACAGCATCAGACTGTTTAGGGACAACGGCACAAGCAGAGGTCCTGCAAAACTGCCTCAACCAGATTAGCAGTTTTCATTTGTTAAATTAAAATTTCCATTCCTGCTAAGTTAAAACCTGCCATTTCTGTCTGGCATCTTTTTCAAGGCTGTAGAATTCAGGTTTACTGACTTCTATAATGTGTGCTCCTAGATAATTTAATAATTGCACTTCGTAATAACATCACATCTAAATAAGTGAGGCTTTCAATCACACTAGTAGGTTATACATACTAAAGTAAGCAAGTAGTAACAGACAGCTTTCTTCAATAAATCGTTTCTCTGTCTTCTCTACATCTTTAGTGATCAGATTCTACATAGGAGATTTAAGAAAGGCCAGGACTAACACATCACAATCCTGTATTTCATCTGTAGAAAATATTTCTGCTACTTCTGAAAAAAAAAATTCAGAAGAGCATATGCACAAGTGCGTGTGTATTCAAACATATGAACACATATAGATGCACACAAATAATACATTCATATACTTTTTTTACATTTTCATATTTTGTGCTTTTTTAACATCTGGTTCACACACATGCTCTGAATTAACTTCATTTTCAGTTTTCCAGAGTAGCATCAAAGCTGAAAGAAAGATCAGGTTTTGAATGTTTTGTCTAGAGCCTGCTTCCCTTTCATGTTGGTTAAACAAAAGAGAACTTAATGAAACCCACTAGCTGAGAACACAGTCTCTCAGCTTCTTTGTTGGCCTACTGTATCCTAAAAGAATCATGAGTGGACCATGAAACCATGGAATATAACATGACACTGCCTTTTCAGTCACCCCATTTCCACCCTTACTGATACTGTCCTGTCCACAAACCCTGAAATCTGTTCATGTGATGGTTCAAATTCTTATAAATACATTTTTAAGACCATATTAAATGGTTCTGCGCTACCCCAAGGAAGGGCAATGTCATCCCTTAAGTCTTCATTTCACATGGCAAAAACCTGATGCAATTACCACAAACTTGTGCAAAGAGAGGCAAAAAAACCAATGTTCTCCAAAAAAGATAAACTTCCTCTGCCTCCTACTCCTTCCCCAGCTCCCTCTCCAATTTGTAACAACTCTCCAGCAAACCAAAATCCAGAAAGACCTTGTTGGCAGAGGCACAGCCTAACGCACATCCTTTTAGCTTCCAGACTGAAGTTGCCTGGCAGATACCGGTGAGTGCACAGCCAAAGTTAACACACCACTGTCAAATACGGCACGGTATTTGAGCCAACATACACCCTTTCCATGACTCTTTATAGGCTGGCCAAGCTAGAGGTACATTCATGATGCAGAACTGTCTTTTGAATTCTTATGCATATACTGCATAAAGGAACTATTAATGCTGCACCTTCAAAAGCATGGTGTTTTCCCACACATACAAGGTAGCACTTACTCTTCTTGTTTTATTTTCACTTGACCTGCTGAGAAGAGTATTAAATACTCATGTGGGAACCTGGGTTTTTCTGTAAGCAACAAAGATAATGAACAAAATAGGAAGGAAAGGGGAAAAAAATAAGCAGAAAGTGTATGCTACTTCAACAGCTATAGTTCCAAAATTCCTGGGGCTTTTCCTCTATCATTGCTTCCCGTCATGCTGCTTCCAAAGGCTGTTAGGATTTACACAGTATCTTTGAAACCGCAGCACTCTAAGTAATTCTATTCTCAGAGCCACAGTGAGAAAATTCAGACATTTGGGGTGCTATGTTGCTCCCACTCAGATCCCTGTAAGGAAAACAAAATGAAAACCACGCACAGAGAAAATAATAGTCCTCACTGAAGGCCATGGCTTGAATGTTGTCTAGAGAGGATGTATCTTCACTGGAAAGATCAGAAGAATCACCTCAGTAGCTTAAGTTTACATACCTCAGAGTTTGACATAACACCCTCAACTTCCGTCCAGTCAAAACATTTACTCTCCTACTGGCAGACCTCTTATTTTGTCTCTGTTTCAAGCTTGTCTTTTCTGTTAGTGAGCAAACATATTTTGGATTCACACAGATTGATCCAAGCAATCGACCTATGCACACGCTCCATCCCACCCCATGACCCCAACAGTCACACGCACAAAATTCTTAATTACACTCTCGGTCACGGCTGTGACATTGGTAACAAGCACTGTCACATATGGGGCATCCACTTGTAATTTTAAGCGTGCTTACAGCACTTAGTGATGTTGTAACTGCACAATTAAGCTTAATTCTAACCAAATTTAAGCCAAGCCACTCTATTATGCAGACACAGCAAATCAGTCTGATGAACACGAACTAAATTTAAACAAACTTTAAGTAGTGTAAAATGTGATGCATACTAGGCCAATGGATCATCCAACGTAAGAAGCCCCAAGCTGCAACTTACCAAGTACAGAGTAGAAATTAAAATCTTTCTTTTTATAAACCAATTTTCCCACCAAGTAATTAATCTTCTTTTGTTAATATTTTCAAAGACCGAGGAAAAAATTTTGTGGAGCGGCTTACAGAAGATACTTAATTGAACTTTTTGACTTTTGTCTGCCAACATTTCCCCTATGAAAAGGCATACGCTTTCATGAGAAAAAGAAAAGAATGAAGGCAAATGTATTTTTAATACATCATACCCCTGTGATTTGAAATCTCGGAGGAAATGAAACTAAGTTTAGTTAAAAATGTATCTCAAACCATCTCATACTACTTTCTTCCTACTAATGTGCTGAACTGTTAGCGTTACATTAACAGTTTACATGAATGGTCTCCTAATCACTTAATAAATTGCTTGATAAAGGAATAACTTTCCTGGCTGCCAGTTGGTTACGTAATCAGCAGGTATTTGCCATCCGTCAAACAGCAGCACCAAACACAACAGCAAAAAAACAGATTACTTCAGGGGATTGGGAGAGCATGAAGGAGGAATGAGAAGAAAATGAAATTCATGTTGTTGGTATTTTGTATCACCTGTACAGACAGTATTATAATATTGATGTAAAAGTTGGTTTTACCCCAAGCTGGCTTTATCCCTTTGCTGCAAGTTTATAATATACTCAGCTCCTCCCCTAAGCTGCCAGAAGAAGGTAAGAACCTTCAACAGATCTCATCAAGTGACAAATTAAACAAAATAGAAAAAAAATTTTTAAATGTATATTTCAATGGATATTTTGACAATTGTGTTACTTCCATATTATTCCTAATATCCATTACTATCAGAACACAGCATCAGCATTTGAGAGACGCAGATGAAAACTCCACCACGATAAAAATACTTTTGTTGGTAGCTACTTCTCTGGAGATTTTGCAAACCATAAATAAATAAATAAAAATGAAAGGAAAAGTGAATAACTTCAACCAAATCTAGATGGATCCCAAAAGCATAAGAATGTAAGATGAGAGAAATGACTGGAAGAAGCATTCAAAGCAGCAGCTCTGACAGAAATTTGGCTTTGTTTACACTATGAGTTCCAGTACTTCTACTGATGATATGACTGACAGTGACTAGAACCTCCTGCAAGCTCTTTTGTGTGCTAGTAAGATCAGGGCCAGCTTCACTCAGCCTTCTCTGAGGATGCATGACTACCATTGAACAGGATATCTACTCTGTCCACACTGCTTTCCATGCAAACAGACACATCCTCTGTCTCTATACACCTATTCCTTCTACTTGAACTACATTTTGAAAGCTCCATTGAAAACAAGACGACAAGGCTCCTCAGAATGCTGAATTATGTGCCTATGGGTCATTGAGATCTTTGTTGCCCACTGACCTCACAGGACTTGTTCATTTATATGTGCTTAAACTTGTAGGTCAAAGCTCAAGTACAAATCCTGTTCTCTGCCAACAAAAGAGCAAGAACCACGGTGCTAAAGGTGGTTCAGATGCACTTCAGGCATTGTCACACTTTCAAATTATTGATATGTAAAGAACTCAGGAATCTAGATAAAAATATTTACATTTTAAACAAGCAGTTTAAATGATTTTGGCAGAAATGTCTTTAAATCACCATTCTGGATCTTCAACACTTCCACTGGGATTTTTAAATCCAGGACATATGTGACACTTAGACCAGCAATCTGAGGATGTGCAATAACATTAAGCACTGCAGATCACACTAGCAATTAGATTAAAACTGAATCTTTATAGCGAGCCTAGATGCACATCTTAGAAGTCAACTTGAATTCACAGGTAAAGCATCTTCTTTAGAGTCTACCAACTGAAAACAAGAAACAGAATATGAGAAGAAAGAACGGTCTGCAGTAGCTACAGATGAAATTAAGCAGCGTCTATAGCTTAATCCATCAAACTGTACTTGCCACTCTGTGGGCAAGAGACTTGTCAGGGAGCAGTATATCAATACCATAGTAAGCAGGTTACTTTGACTAGACTAGAGAGGGCACACAGCTGGATAATTTGGAGCAGATTATGCTGAAGCAAACCATTCCTCATTCAATGCTGCCTGTCACTATCTGACAAGCATTAGTGTTTCTTTCCCTTTAAAAATCTTCTGCCAGATCATCTATACTTGCTCCCTCTGAATCTTCTTGGCAACATAATATCTGAGTACCACAAAAGGGTTGCTTTTGGTCCTTCAAAATAAAGTTACAAACATAGCCAGAATCATGAACGGACACCGGTTTTTACTAACAGCAACATAAATGCACAATGAAAGCACTACTTGTGTGACTACATGCCTGCCTCGTCGGGCAGACAGGACTAGATCCTATGAAGTCTGAATATTGGGTGAGCAAATATTTATTGAGAGTTACTCAGCTGTGATACAGAAGGGGATTCATGGCACGGTGCATCTGGACTCTGCTCGTTTTTTATGAGATAATTGCGCCACGGACTACCTCAAACACGGCGTGACTGAAGGATTTGCCTTTTAAATTTAAAAACATGGAACGGATAGGAATTAAATCCGTCATGCCTCCATGTAGCACACAAAGGAAGAAGAATATAAATAAACAGGCAACCAGAACGGCGCAATAAGAACGGGATTAATCCAAGTGTGATTAATTCAGTGTCAGATTAAAATTGATAGTGCCAGCTGTATCGGGTCCATTCTGCTGCATTATTCGCGCCTGTCATTTTTTTGTCCACCTACCTCCCATCTCCTCAGCGGATAAACCTGCAGGAGAGTTAATTGTCACATACATGGGTTTAATCACATTGTCCACAGCATTTGGGGGCCTTGCCTCCAGCGATCCATGACTAATTGTTGTGGTAATTTTTCAATCATTAACAGCGTCACATATGCTGCAAACAAATCCCACGACACCCACTAAGGCCCCAGTGGCAAGTGGCACACGCTCTTTCATGAAAGCAGCGTGCTCCAGCCCCTTCCCCCTTTCCCCATGGTGCAGCCATTAATTCGCCATCCCTGGCCTTGGGGAGTTAACGGGTAGGCAGCTCTGGGCTCTGCAGCTCACTGCTATTTCCTTTAAGGAAGGAACACTGTGAAAGGGGCAGGGGGAATCCACACTCCATCTGGGATGGCCGCTGGCAGGCCCCATGTCCATGCAGCTTGCTTGCCACTTGTTTTCTATTGAGCTCATGTGCTTCAGCAAGGGCCCTTTCTTCGAGTTTTGGCAGGATGACCAATCTCCATGGCAACCGCTGGTGCTCATCTGCTGCACCATGCTGCAGCCGTGCTCTGCTCGATGTGCCCAGCAGGGCCTGCAACTCTGCCATGGGACAGGAGCTGCCCCGGGGCCCCATCAGCAAGCTGAGGCCTTGCTCCATCACCACACAGGCAACGGAGGCTGTATGAGCATGCATACTCTTCAGGGCTCTGAGAATTAATGAGAGACATATCAGGCAAAACAAAAGGCTGAAGGCTTCTCTGGAGCTTGACAGCCAGATAAAGAAGATGCAAACAGGTAAACTGCTGCACCGACAGTCAGGATTAGTACTGCAGGAGCTTGCAGGGAGCTGTGAGGATTATATAAAAGCACTGCGGCTGGCCCAAGCTAAATGAAGTAACCTCTGAGCTCAGCTGGCAAAAGGCCTGGGGAAGGCAAGGCCGCGTTCCCATCACCTCTGTGCCTCCTTGTCACAGGTGTGCCAGCCAGCCTGCACTGAGGTATGTGGCACTCTCCTGCCATGTATGCATCTGTGCCTAGAAAACAGCACACTCAGCCTGCACCCCCGAGTGGCTCATGTCACCTCCTCACCACCTTGATAACATATTAAGCCGTTTTATGAGCCTGCTGACAGACAATGCGTATCAGCATCCCCAAGAGAAGGTTTGAATGGGGGAGAGAAAAAAAAAAAAATGATGCGACTGCAGCATCTCTGCTTTGAAGAGACCAATTTAGAACCAAGCGTCATTTCAGCAGGCATCCAGGTGCTTTAGAAAATGCTGATAAAACATTTAATTATTGAAAGCAGTAGTAGCAGCAGTTCTGAGCGTGAAAATGTAAATGCAGGTAAAAGAGGAAAAAAAGAAAGAACTATAAATGAAACAAGGCACGATTAAACAAAAGCAAGAGCCCCCTGCTTCCTTGGAGCGGGGGAAGGAAACCCTAGCTTCTCTGAGGGGTAAACAATGGTGTGTCAGGGCTGAGATTCTGATCTGAGCCATTAAAAGCAGAGGGAGGGAGAAATCCCATCCTTCCTCTTTGGTTTTGACAGCCATGGCAGCAGCGCTCTTATGCAACTGTTATGTAAGTTATGATAGGACCAATGCCACTACTTCTCCCCAGCAGGGCCCAGAGAAGCCAGGCTCCCCGGCCTCCACGCAGGGATGTCAAGCTCTCTTCTGCTTGCTCCTGACCTGTGGATGAGGTGCTGTGCACAAATGCATGATAATCCTTTGCAGTTTATTCATTTTGACAGCTCTCTCCCACCATCCGTGAGCTGGTTTCTGTGAGGGTGGAGGAACATCTAATGGCATAAATTGACATAATCTTTCATGGGTTTGGTTGTTTTTTTCCCTCCTTACTCTTGAGAATGCAGCTCCCTCAAAGATAAAAAAAAAAAGGCTGATAACAGGTAAATTGCTTCTTAACTAACTTCTGCATGTGTGCTGCATCAAGTCCGTGTCACTGACATTAGAACTGCACAAAGTTTATGGACCTGCCTGGAGCCTGCCACACGACAAAAGCTCCCAGCAATGGCAGATGGCATGTGAATCACTGTAAAGGCAATTAGCAGCTAGCTGCCAGATTTTGACGTGCTGGGGAGGACAGAGGGGGTTTTCTCTGCTTGGAGCAGTTCTCACCAAAGGGGCTGGAAATAGGCATTAGTCTCACTTTGCCCCCACAGAGTACTTGCAAGTGGTGTTGCTGGCTTTGAGGCTGCTGTATCACTAGGTACCTATAAGCAGCCAGCAGAAAGATTTGCAGCAGCAATAAAAATGCTGTCTTTTTACCTTGATGGGCACAAGTCACAGCTGCTGCAAGCTGGAAGTGTTTTAAGCAGAATAAAAAAAAACACCTATGCAGCAAAGAACCGCAGCCACCAAGCCAAGTGCCATGAAAACATTACAGAGCACTGTATGCAGTGATTGAAAATGCATCAAAACCCTCAAATACTTCTTAGCAACAATGATAAATGGATTCTGGAACTGTTCAAGTCGAGCAACTTGCAAAATGAGTTTACACGGTAAGATGATGGTCCTAAATTTTGATCAGAAGGCTAAAGCAGAACTTTCCAACGTGAGCCTTGTCAGCATGTACCTTCAAGTCGGTAATATGAAAATGTACTAGTAAAATAACAGCCACCAAAGGTCTCATTCGTGGGGCTGTGGTGCAGACCTTGGATAACCCTGAAGCAGGGGACATCATTCTGGGCAGCCTGACAGCACTGTGACCAGAAACACTCAGGAGCCTACTAGCTTACTTAGGAAGCCCAAGGTGACAGCTTTCATCAGTTTTTCCTACACCCACTAGATTCTTCACTCATTACACGCCAGATCAGTGCCAGTTTCCGTGAGTGCTGCAATGGGGATTCTTTTGTACTTTTTATTTGCTCAGTGCGTGCTCAATAACAATAATCCCTTTTTTGGGGCTCTTCAGCACCGATGCAATTAATAGCATTATCTACAAAACCTCAGAGCCCCGCAGCACAGATGTTCTTCCTCCAGAAGCACAGCATCTGCTAACTGGTTATGGAAGAAGAATCTCTATCAGCTGTCACTGGTAGCTGGAATAAGCAAGATTAGACACTTGCAAAGGACAGCATGCCAGTTTGTGTTTGACCTTCCCAAGCTAAACGTGCTGGAATGTATTCAGCAGAAGCCAGGTTCCTTAGAAAAGGACAAGATTCTGTCACTACTTCTCGACAACAGCCTGCTTCTGCATCAGACTGCTCAGTTTTGAATTTTCTCAAGGTCAGAAGCTGAGGGCAGTGGACATCATCAAGTCCAACTCTCTTCTAAAGCAACTCCCTACAGCATCACACAGAGAAGTGTCCAGACAGGTCTTCAGTATTGCTGGAGAAGGAGACTTCACAACCTCACAGGGCAGTCTGTTTCAGCGCTCTGTCATCCTAAAAATAAGGATTTCCCTCTGTTCATATAGAATTTCCTCTGTTTCAGTTTGTGCCCACTGTTCCTTGTCCTTTCACTAAGCAAATCGTGAATGTGACAAAGATGTTAAGTTCAAGCAAATCCTATTGAACAGATTTAATGTAGATACAGGTAATTCCATGCAGTTATGCAACTTCTGTGCAGAAAGAAAACACAAAACCAAATAAAATCCATTTTTACTAGTAGGCATTCCTGTACTCTGATCTTACCCAATGCAGAAAAAGTGCACTTAGTGTATATAATTACTTTACTGATCACTAGGACAGAGAAAAAATATTTAAGCATGTGAAATCACATACCATTCTGCAGATAGAAAACAAGACTATATTTAAAAAGAAAATCCACACATTGGAGAACTGAGTTGAAGCACTATCTATTTTTATCACATATAGGAATCTTTTATAATAGGATTGGCTCTAAGGATCTATCTGCTTTGGTATTTTGCCAACTACAGAAACTAGAAACTATAATATAGTAATACAGGTGACGTTTCAGCAGTCATAACTCTGGTAGACAGTGAAAATCTTGTCACATGCCACATCCCTAGTTTGGCAGCATCTATTAACTATAATGTGACATGTGAAATCAGTGTACTGCGGAATTCAAGATAAATTGTTAACAAGTAATCTCTGAGGGTTTTCCAAACCTTCAGCAATGCTTTAGTCCAAGGGTACCATTCACATGTTACAAGAAAGGGAAGAACAGTCATTGAAGAAAGAAGATTTGTAACTATTAGAAAAAAAACTCTGGGGATCTCAGGGAGTCTACTCCCAGAGTAGATTTTATTCAGTGTTTGTTTTGCTTCTTCTGGCTTAGAGCTTTTGAAGTGAAAAAGAGTAACAAAAGACAAGCCCAGCACTAGCAAACTTTCTGAGTCAGAAGATTAAAATATTCACAAAATGATGTAGTAATGTAAAAGAATAAAGAAATACACGAAGCAAAAAAGTTATATTCCAAGCAGACGGTGACAAGATAGCAGTAATGCTGCCCTTATTGTGAACAAACTACTAAAGAGAGCAGATCTCTCAGAGAAGATGGCAGGGTGACACTGGACAAGTAACTTCATCGAGCTATGCTACAATTTCTGTAAAACCAGGCCAACAGTATAGAGTCTATTAAACCAAAAACCAAACAAACAAACAAAAAAAAACAACAAAACAAACCCAACAAACAAAGAAAAAAAACACAGTTAAGGCGTGCCAATGAAAAATGCAATATAACAGCACTGCTCTTACTATTAACCAACGGAAGGCATCTAAGCAGAACAAGGATTAGTCGCATTTCTGTCACCAAAGACAGCCAGAAGTACTGCTTAATTAAGAGATTAATTAATAGAATTATGCTATTCCCATATACCAAGACCCACACTCCCCTTGGGTTCATCAAACAGAGGATTCAAATGACAGAAGCATTTCAGCAGCTGAAGAGGCCACAGTGTTAGCATATCTGCACGTTAACACTTTCTCAAACTAGAGCATTCATAAGAGATTATCCAAGTCTGGACTGGTGCCAGAGCACCACGACATAAGGCAATTTATATTATGGCTAATGAGTGGTGAGTGAGTTGTTTTTCAGTAAGGTAGGACTACGCTTCTGGAAGTTTTAAGTCTATTAAGGGTAAGGAATAGAGAAAGAAGAATGTAAGGTCTCAGGAAAACGTTGGTCTCCCATTTACCCCCTTCAAGCCATCAGACTTCACATCTCATGCTGAGTTTTTTGGTTGACACGTCCTTAGATGAACGAAAGTAAAAAGCCCTCTGATTTCATATGAGAAAGAAAAACAAAAACCCTGTGCTGCCTCATCTGATTTTTACTCTGCTCTACTTACACCTGCAACAGTGTCTAAATTTCAGCTGTCAATGACCACTACTCCATCTTTTTTACTCCCCATTCTCACCAATACCCAAAACCTTATACTAATTTCTAATACAGTACTTTACCCCAATCCCACACTGAGTCTCTTCATGCTTTTTCACTCCCCCAGAGAAAGATATCAGCTTCCATTTAACACCTCTTCAGACCTGGCAAGTAAGTCCACACAGTGGATTATCCAAAGGAAAACTGTCACTCTACCCAAAGAGACTGAGAGTTGAGCAAGAAAAAGCAAAGGGATCAGGACTCAGGCCCTCAACAGAGGACTTCAATCACCTCTCAAACACTTTTGCTATTCAGAGCAGGCGCCTGGAACCAGGAGAAAGGCAAATCCTGGGATGGACTCTAGCCCAATGTATTCACAGATTTGTAGAAGTCTTCTACAGGTAGCAGAGAACAGAGCTCATGAGCTCATAAAGGTATCTCCCCTCCTCACACTTCCTTGACAGCTTCCTCAGCTGTGGTTTGAAAATCATCCTGGGGCTGTTCCTCAGCTGCCAGCATACTCGCTGCAATTACTCCCTTCTGGTATGAAGCTTTTTGGGCGTCTCCAGAGAGGCTGGCAAGGCCCTGCTAGCTCTGTGTTGAGCAAATGTGAAGAACACACAAAAGAAATTACAGATTCAGTGCCCCTTAGTTCACCTTCCTTAAACTCCATCTATGAATTGTACAGCTGCAGAGCTTTTCCCTAACTTAAGGTGTACACATTTTTATTCAAGCCCTGTGAGAAGAGAGATAATGAAAGGGAGGTGGGAGTAAAGCAGCAAAAGGGTCACTACAGGGGAACTACAGCTTTTTCATATTTGAGCCTTTCAAGGAAAGAGTTACTGATTTTCTCTTCCTGCTGAGTATCATAAGGTAGCAAGGAGGTCACTGTAGGGGAACACCAGCTTTTTCAAATTTGAGCTTTTCAAGGAAGAATTAATGATTTTCTCTTACTGCAGAGTATCACATCTGCAGGTGTGGTGGAAAGTAATGACAAGAAGCTGACTGTTGAAAATGACTAAAGGATCTGTGCTTTTTTGGGGTGACTGTGACTGGACTTTTCTATCTCCAAGAACAATTATGCTAATTTAGTCTAAGAAAAAAATGCCAACCTGCTCTCACAGTTGGGGCATGCATGCATCTGGTAGAAAACTCCAGGGTGATAATGGTGATTGTGAACAGTTTGTTACGTATTGAAGGAGCAGCAAACAACCACATCTGTATAAACACCATGTCCACTAACATAAAGTAACATAACATTCCTACCCTCCTGCTCCCACTCCCATTTTTAAGACTTTATGCTTCAGTGAGAGCCCCAAATGTAACAAATACAGTACTAATAAAACACCACAAAAAACACTTCATCTTATTTTCATTAAATGACAGTCTTATACTTACAGTCTTCCTTCTCTCTGTCCCAGGTTTTTGTCAGGTCTGCTTTTACTGAGAGTATTTTGTGTCAACAAACAGTAAAAAAATAAAAACACTTTTTTGAGCTGGAAGCAATTCTGGCCAGGTTCACAGACTATCTAAACAAAGCAGTGCCTTGTTTCTTGTACCAGCAAGACAGCAGCTCCGAGGGCCACATTTAAGCAAACCAGAGACCCACCAGTGCATCACCATCAGCAACTGGGTACTATTATAAACTAGAACCACACAAATGGCAGAGAACAACTCAAGGGACGTTGCAGAGGGTGCTACATCATTTATCTGATGTTTGCTCACAGTTTGTCCAATCAGTCATAAGCAGAACATGGCAAATGCTTGCATACAGACTGCTAGGGTTCACTTCAGACATGTAAAAGCTGATAGCAGTACGACCAAAACCCATAAATATTGTTTTAAATTACTGTATGATTTCATGCACTTTTAGATGGATTACATGAATTCTAGCTTCCTGTAAACGCACACTTTCTTAATTCCTCCTGCTCATGGGCCTATGATGCATATGAGTTGCAATCTAGCTACATCACTAAACCTCCTCACTACGGAAAGTAGCCTTTCCTTTACAAAATAAACTGTTTCCCATTAAATAAATAAAAACAGCAGCTGCAAGTGCCAATACAGGAAGAGCATTCCTATCTTAAGATCATCATCTTTCATTCAATAAGAATAGGAAGCAATTTAGCACTTGTAAAGATGAGTAGCTCTACCCATTTTGTTTGTTAATACTATAGCTTCTAGTACAGTAGCAGAGAGATTTTGGCAATTACTGTTTCTACTGTAACACATGCGGTAGTATCAAGAAAAAATTCTATCAAAGATGAAAAAGGATTGCAGTCAAGAGTTTAACTGTCACTTTTGAAAGATGCTAAGTAAATACTAATAGGAGAAAAGGATTCCCCTTACTGTACTCATTTGTTGGAATAATTCATTACCTAAATACTTTTCAACTCATATAGTTAAAGCTGAACTCCTAACTAGAGACTCTTGCCTTATTTAAATGAATCCTGTGAACTGTTACAGCCAGCACAGGTATTTTGTATCCATCACTGTTTGAAAAGAAAACTCAGCAGACCCACCTTAATAATTGTTTTTAAGAGCAGAAAAAGTTCTAAGCTGCAATCTCAGCATTAATCTCTGGCATCTACATAAAGATAACTGGCACTGTTGAATGAGCAGCTCAAGCTTCAGAATAAGAAGGGCAGCAATTCTCAGGGTGAGAAGAATCATTATTGTTATTTTTTCCTGTCTTCTCACAATTTTAAGATAAAAAGGAGATAACTATTATCTCACACTGCAGGTGAAGAGGGACAAAGTTATAGCCACCAGCTTATGGCTCTTTCTTGGGAAGCTGTTGTTGTTGTTGTTGTTATTATTATTACTATTATTATTTTACTTTTCTTGATAAAGGGAAATTTTGACACAGAGCTGGCCAAGATTTTCAAACATCCAGATAAGGTTTCTAAATAATCTAAATAGCCATCAGAAGAAAGTAAAGCAACAACCCTTCTCTCTGAACCTCTCCTTCAACTCGATCCCCAAACAAGATAGGTACCAGATTACCTCTATGGCTACCTCATGAATTCTATTTATTGTAATATATAGAAATATAGTGTGATTACGACAGAATTTAGGATCAAACTTATTACTGATGCTCACTACACAGTCATCAGACTACATAATTTATGGCATCTGTTCTGTTCAGGAAAAAGGAGACATTGCTGTAATATCTATTAGTAACCTGTCATGGTTATTTACATGGAGAGAAGTGTTAATACAGGCTGACATTTTTCCCTGATTCATTTTAGTGCAGCAGCAAACTCTGCCTGTAACTAGTTGTTACACTAGCTGGAATGGGCTTTCTCCAACCCCTCGGTGCACCACAGAAATGCTCCAGCAGAACAGATGTGCCAAATCTGTTCCAGATTCTTTCCCTCCCTCTGGAAATGTCATCATCCTGGAAGGAAGGTGGTGGAGTCACTGACCCTGGAGGTATTCAAGGAATTTTAGATGCTGTGTTGAGGAACACTGTTTAGAGAGAACTACTGGTGCTAGATGAATGGTTAGATGATCTTGTAGATATTTTCCAACCTTGGTGAGTCTATGATTCCTAAAATCCTCAGAATTGAAACCATCTCAGCTGAGCTTTGTGTAACAGTGTCAGGTACAGTTAGAAGCGTGCCAATAAAACCTCTCCCCCACTCTCAGTCGGGTAGTTCTGATAAATGTTCTGCGAATACCAAAAACAAATATTACAATGCAACAACAACAAAAAAAAAACCACCCGCAGGGTGTCCTAGCTTGATGAGGAATTACATTAGGCTCACTGGACTAGCTCCTGGCTGATAAAAAACATTCAGCATTCATCAAATAACAGTGCAGTAATTCAACAGCATTATTTGGCAGTATTTTCATTTGCATAAATAAAGACAAGGGAACACCTTTTCTGTGCCATAAATTGTTGCTCTTCAAGGATTTCAAGAATAGCACTTCCTTCTCCTTTGGAATCGCTTAATAAAGTACAGTATTTAGCCTTCTCTTGTGTGTGGCGCACAATTCATCCTGCTGGATCTCATGGAGACAAATCACACTGAATCACTAAATATTTAATTAAAAAAAAAAATTAAAGGGAAGGAGAGGCAATGCATACACATGGGCAGAGTATTTTAAATGCAACGTAAACATTAGAAGATGACACTGTGCATTCTATCACCTTATTTTTTTTGCTTTTTTAGATTCCAAATAGACTAAAATCAGGCTCACATGCTGCAAAAAGCTTTCATTGCTAGATGGAAAGAAGCACCATGTGCCAGACAATCAAATAACCACTCTTGCTGGTTTCAAGATTGATGTTAGACTGAGTTAACACTTTTCCACAGACATTTTTGGGCAGGAGAAAATGAAGCATGAAGACAAAGTAGTTTCCTAAATTGCAAAGATAAGGAACATAAATTTAATCTAAAAATGTGGTCTTGCACCATGAAAGTGAAATTATCCTCTAAATCTATTGACAGTACTACTCAGATGGCAAAATCATATGGAGCCACAATCTCAAATGGCCATCCAAGTTCTATAATAACTACTCACTTCAAAATCCAATCCACTACTTACTTCCCCACAAAATACCCCTGCAAATAAATAACACATTTCCCAGAAATAGGTGTAATAGAATTGTCATAAAATGGAATTCTATATTTGTTCATTCTACACAAACACACGGATTGAGAGTAAACTTATACTAATTCTTTTGAAGAACACCAGCTCTAACATACATAATGAGTCTGTCAAAGGTAATAAAATCAGAGAAAGCAACATTTCAAAAATTTTATGGGTTCCTTCTGGATGAAAAACTTGATGAAAAAACAGTTTTAAAAATAGAGCTGTAAATTAAGGAGGAGACAACAGGCAAGTTCTTTGACAAGGAAAAGGGAAGTGTGGGGGAAAAGTATTTTATAACACAGTACACACATCAGACTTGGTCGTGTAAGAAATAAAACAACGTGTACTTTATGACTGACCACAACATCAACTCCATGCAACTCACTTTACTGAGGCAAGATCAAGACTTCTCCCAAGTCACCTCAAAAGAAACCAACTCAATATCAAACCAAATTGGCAATTTCAGGCAAAAGTAGGAAATAAACTCTTCCTGATTTCTTCTT